>JARYGA010059312.1:0-27027 GCA_030545235.1 Helianthus tuberosus
AGAGCAACACCTATATGATTTTTTTTTCATAAGCAGGTGGTTTAGCAAAAGAAAGAGTGAAACTAGGTGGCTTGAGAAAATAGAGAAGTCAACAACAACAGTAACCCTTTTGGTGGTGACTACTACAAAAAGGCGATCTATCAAAAGAACTTTCAACATCCGCAGAACATGCCAAGGCCGATTCAGATCGAGGATGGTTCATCAAAATCTAAAGATAAGGCATTAGTTGTAACTCAAGAAGATTAAGGGTTCAACTGGAATAATCTTATTACCAAAACCAACAGCCTTGCATTAATGGTCGAGATCATTGAATTGAGTGAAGTTGAACAGAGTGTGGATGAAGAGAAGGTTGAAGAAGTTGTTGAAGATGTGTGTGCTGAAACTACTTTTGATGAAAGTCCAGAAGATTATTAATGAAACATCAGTGTTGGATACTGAAAATTTCCATATTCCAACAAAAGAGGTTATTAATAATGCTTTCAAATCTATTATACCTCCTGATGTGTTTAAATCTTTTGCAGGCTTCTTTGGCGAGGAAGGAAACTATAGTGATCTACACTTTGATGAAGAAAAGAAAGAATCTGTCGAAGAGATCATTGACGTGTCCAAAGAAAGGAATGCTGAGAATTTGACCGAGATTGCAGAAAAAGCAATGATGGCTCAATTGAAAGAGGTAGTGAAAACCTCTAAAGAAGAACAGACAGTTGCGTTCTAGTCAGTTGGTGAAGAAGTTAAAAGTGATAAAACAAACAAATCTGAAACATCTTTTCAATGTACGAAATTCATAGAACCTTGCAAGTCATGTATCGAAAAATATGAAAACTATAAAGTGTTGAAAAAACATACGGATGATTTGACGTATCACTTAAAGAGTGTGAAAGAAGGCTATGATAAACTACAAAAATCGATTAATCAGTTTTGAGTAGCTAACAATGAAAATGATTCAACGGTTTCTATGTTCAAGAAAACTGTTTTAAACAAACAAATAGCTATTAAAACGCATATCGACATGATTGCAAAGCTAAAACAAGAGCTAGAAACCGCTAGGATTGAAACAGAACATGTTGATAAAAAGTTAATAAGCTACTTGACTGCGTCTTACGTCCTGGATCACAAACTTCCCAAGCCGACAAGTAAAAGACGAATCAGGGGAAGATGTGTATGGATACAACAACCATGGAGTGGTTATAATCGAGTTCCACCCCCAATGTGGAATAGTTATTCGAAAAAGAATCCAGATGGGGTGGATAAGGCAATGAACATTAAATTGAAAACTGAAACAAAAGATAAATTGCCTGATAACATCAATGTTACCTACAGTAAATCTGAATCAGATGTGGTCAAAGATGTGATTGATAAAGTTTTTGAAAGTGAAAGCGATAAAACTGAATTTGAAACTGCAGAAACAAAATTTGGCAAAAAGAGTTCTAGTTCATGTTCGGAAAGTGACGAAAGTTTTCATAAGCATTACATTCTTAAATCAGGACATAGTTCGAGTGATGATCCAAATGTTATCATGTACAAAATGTGTGGATCTGACAAACTATATTCTGATTCTGAATTTCCGATTCAGAATGTGAATATGAATAAAGTGGAAAAAGTTTTCAAATTAACTGAAGTCGAATTGTATGAAATTGACACTTTGACAAGTGATCAAAGTTTTCCAAACTTCAAAAGAGAACAATCTTACTATTCTAAACCAAGAAGTTCCTACTATAATAATCAACAGAGAAATTACTACTATGGAAGGAATGGTTCGGGATATGGTAAGCACAATAATGGAAAGTTTGGAAAATCAAAGTTTGTAAACAAAATGACTTTTGTGTCTGAAACAAGTTTAGAAAGTGAGAAGGAAAGTCAATTTAGAAACCAGTCGAACAAAGAGTTTTATGAACAGAAAAAACAATGTGAACAGGTTGAAGGACCTACTGTTGTAGTAGAAAGTAGAACGTGTTTTAGGTGTAACTAAGTTAGACACATTGCTTATCAATATCCACAAAAGTATCCTAAACCTGTTCATGGTGTCAAGAAAACTTAAGAAGATTTGAAACAAAAATAGCCAATGATTGCACCAACGAAAATCTTGAAAAGAAACAATGAATCTACATGTCACAACCCCCGACCCCACCGGGGGAATGGGAGCCGTGAACCAGTCAAGTGGTACCGGTGTTTATTAAATACGTAGCGGAAAATTTTTCATCAGGATCGTAATTAGGAAATAATTTCAGAGTTTGTAAAACACCAAACTTTTAATATTAAACAAATGGGCTAAAACCCATATTCCATTCAAATGTTTTTATAGGGATAAACCCAAATAAATAAAACATAAATTTCTTCTTTTATTCAGGTATTTATAGACACTTTATTTTAGCCTTCAGTGCTCCATAACTGACTTATATTGTCTTTACAACAAATTACCTGAAACGCGTTTTGAAAACATTTTATCAGTAATAAATACTGGCGAGTTCATTCCATTTTTATAAAAATATATTGTTATACTTTACAGCATTAATGGTTTTTATATCTGTTCATATTTACCCAAAAGTCCATCACCCAAAACTCCGTTCCGATTTGACGGTGGTCATATCACTCATTGGCTAACTTTCGTCCAATAGTGCAGTTTATCGAGTAATAGATATATTGTATATCTTACTAATATTCAAAGGTATCTGTCACTAGGCGATTCCCGTGATGGTGGTCAAATCACCTGTTGATCATTCTTTCAACTAGTGACTCTGGTCATATCACTGTTGATCATTCTCTCAACTAGTGACTCGGGTCATATCACTGTTGATCATTCTCTCAACTAGTGATGGTGGTCATATCACTGTTGATCATTCTCTGATCATTCTCTCAACTAGTGGTTGTGGTCATATCACTGTTGATCATTCTCTCAACTAGTGATTGTGGTCATGTCATTGTTGATCATTCTCTCAACTAGTGACGTTGGTCATGTCACTGTTGATTATTCTTTCAACTAGTGACATTGTTGATCATTTTAATACAGTGTATTAAAGTTATCAAAATTTAATATATTTTACAATATAAGTTATATTACGAGATATAATTGTAAATTAATTTATACTGAAAAGTTGAATTATATTTGGACCATATATTATATTACCATAATATATTATTTAATATATTTGACAGTATCACATCAAGGTATTTTATTTTTTAAAATTTCCTTGACATTATATTAAGTTACAATAGGATGTGAAGTTATAATTATGATAACTTTAAAATATATTAATTAAATAATTGTATTATTATTTAATATATTAACGTGACTAATATTTAAAATAGTATGATGATATAATATAAACTTATAACTGATATTTTAACATTATAATTGATATTTTAACATTATAATATACTAAGTTATAACAACTAGTGACTGTGGAGTTTGTACTGTAGATATTATAATTATGTTATAATATTAACATATATTATAACAGAATAATAGATTAATATAACTGTGAATTAATGTATAATTGTGGACATATATATCATATTACGTTTGTCTAAAATAAATAATATATTAGTAATATATTATTGACACATTTATATAATCTTAAATTGAAATGTCGGTGCTACAGTGCACAACATAATTACAAAAATACCATACGCTAACTGACAAATTACATCATTATCTCTGTTTTGTACCATCTCGGAAGCAACACTATTGGTTTTGAATCTTCGAGCTAATCCAGAAGGAACACGATGGACTGGAAAGTGTTTGTATGTGCATAATAGTTTCATCTCCAGTATGATATTCTGGCAGCTAGAGATCAGGAATTCGATGGGAAGACTCAAAAGGTTTGTAGTTGTGTGTTTTTGATCTGAAATTGAGATGGTTTGGTGTAGGTTTTAGTCGATTTGGGGGTTTTAGATGTTGTTGGTATCTTCAAAATGCAAAGTCCATGTGCTGACCTTTCATTTCGCTTTTGCGATCGTTACATTTCTCTAAGTCGTTAGCTCGTGGCAACCGAACGGCGTGATGGAGACCGGATGTGGTGGTGTGAAGTCCATTTTTCCCCGACGAGATATACCTCTGAGACTGAGACACTTTTAAGAGCAAGAAAGAAGATGATGAATGCAAACATTATTCAAAATTTTATACATTTCATAATTTCTTTTACGAGATAAGACTCATTTCGTGGCATGTGATGGAGTGTAGGTAGAGTGCTCCTGTGCAAAATTTCAGAATGATGCCACATTTCACAAGATAAGTAAGTTTATTAAGTAGTTTTTTTAACATTTATCTCTTTACCTATAACAGTTTACAATTGCCAAGAGTAAATTAAGTTATAAGTTTTGCTTTCAATTATTTTTTTAAAGTATTGGATCATTAATTAACTTGAATACCATTTTTCATAGTTTTTTTTTCTTTTTACTATATTCATGTGTAAAATTATTCTAAATATCTATCAAACTAATAAGAAAAATATGTCATTAAGATAATATTTCGATTTGATGTGATGTATGGGATATGATGCTCAAGTCCATTTGGAGATGTCTTGAAATCCAAAAAAATATAGAGTATATTATTGCTATTATTTTTCTCCTATTATTAAGTTAGCAATTTATTTTTCTTTTGGTTTCAAGCTTTTCAAAATTAAAACATACATATAAAGGCAATATTTTATTTCTTTTGTAATTATATATACAAGAACTGTAGAGGTTGGTCTACGTGATGACATAAATTTTGTTTAAAAATTAGTTGGATCAGATATAATATGTTTTTACTAGGTGGTATAAATTCAGTTACTTTACATTTGGATGCCGCCGCAACGCACGATATTTTTTTTTAACTTAAAAAACACTATTTTCTTACGTGCTTATTTTTAATTACGTTTCGGTTTAAATCGAAGTTAGTTAAAGTTTTGAAGTAATTTTTCGTGATAATGAGGCCAGTCAAATATAATATTATGTGTGTTTTCAGTTATTCTATGTTTTGACTTAAATTTTGTTTGAAAACGAGTCGGGTCAAGTATTTGACGGTACAAATTCGAGTTACTTTAAGTTTCGACGCCGCCGCAAGGCGCGGCGGGTCAAAATACTAGTTATTATTAATTATAATGAGATGTCGAATATTTTAACATAATAGGCCCTAAATATATTCACAACCAGTCTTTATAGAAATACATTAATAATATATGTGTTTTAACTTAACCCCTTCAATCTTGAACCCAGTTAGAACCCCACATACCGATAGTAATTGCAGAATACAAAACCTTAATCACTTTAAGCATAACTGATAAACATTTAGGGTTTTGTAAAGCATTTTTAAATATAAAGGTATCACAAAAAGATGATAAAAAGAAGAATGACTCACTTTCTAACTTAAGGGTTCAACTAAAATCCTTCTGGTATAATCTTGGGTATAACTCCTGAGCTATTTAATAAAATATATAATGCACTCGCGTTAAGTATAGTAACCCAATTCAACTTTATCAATACGTCACGAGACAGATGTCACGGCCCCCGACCCAGTTTCCCGGTTCGGATGTCGCGGGACAGAAAACCCATGGTATTTGTATTTAATTTGACAGTTGGAATTTTAACAGGATCGTTTAAACTGAAAACACCCATTTATTTCATTTCAATTTTCGGGACAAACCCCGTAATTTACAATAAAGGAATTTCACTAGGAAATCCCCTGTTTACAAAAACATGTTTATTTATTTACTGAGCCACTTCTTCAAGCTGTAGTGCTACGCGACACTTTTCCTGGTTCACAGTAAATCATCTGAAACATGTTTAAAAAGATTTTATCAGCGGGAAAATACTGGCGAGTCAATCAATTTGTACAAAACGACACATTGTTATAATTTACAGCATTAAGAGTTTTCACATTTGCCCCTATCTTATAATTAGCTGGTTCAGTTGTCACTCGACCGGATCTATGACTGTGGACATATCACTAAATTAGGCTTGCCCACCTAAAGTGATAAATCATTAGTAGTAATGTGCACAAAACCCCCACATACTTCCAGTAGTTAAAGATTAGCAAAGACTTAATCACTGCAAGGTATAACTGGAAAACAATTAGGGTTTTATAAAGCAATTTGATAAAAAAAGAATGACTCACCTTGCAAGTTTACTGGACAGATTTTGCCTACTGATTAAGCCTTGTAACCTAATTAAATAATGCCAATGAAACTAGGTTAGTAACTTAATACAACATTTACGACCAGCTTACGAAATCAAAACCCTCACGACGAATGACAAAGTATAGCCCGAGTTCGGGCAGCACTTAAACATCTATTGGATCAGTTTCAATCGATCGGACATTGTATCGTAGCAGTGATCGAGTTATTACCCTGTAATCGTAGCAGCGTTTCACTATTTTTTTAACTTGTGATTTCGACAGAAAGATGACACTTTTGATCAAGATTTTCGAGCACAGACGAAAGGCCATGCAACGTACTATTTATAGCAAAATTTTGGGTTTTACGCGGCCCGCGTAAACTCGAAGAACAACCTACGCGGCCCGCGAGGACCACCCTAGCTACTGCTAGGGCTGCCGTGTCACGGTGTAGGTCTGCCACGTGGCCTAAATCTTATCCGAAGTTTAGCCTGGCTGTCGCGCCCCGCGTAGACTGTCCTTAAGTCTTACGCGGCTCGCGACAGATCAATAATTTCTGATTTTCTTGATTTTTCATAAGGATTAGGGTTTTAGGGGTCCGGGTTTCTACTTACGGAGTGTTTTGGGAAAATTTTGGTGCAGGTCCTTACAACAGAACCCCAATGTACTTAGTCAGGCAGAGCCTTGACATGCGTTGCCGGGTTCTAGATCAATCAGACAGGGTATCGACTCAGTTATCAGGGGTTAAAACACTTAAAACGGGGCAGGGCTTTGGAGTATAATAGGCTTAATATTTAAAGAAAGAAAAAAATATATTAAAAGAAGAGAGGGGGCGAGAAAGAAGGCAGAAATAAGGGAACAATTGTGAGCAAAGGTTTTGAAAGTTTATGTCCCTATTTATAGAAGGCAGGCGTGCATGTTAAGTTTCCAAATGAAGATTCCTTTTTATCTTCATGGACACGTACACTTAAACATTAAGTGGTTAGTTTTTGATTTTTTTATTATTTTATTATTTATATATTATAATTAATTCAAATGCTTCACTCATTTGGCGCTTATAACTTCTAAAATATGACGTTTTACAAAACGATAAATATCTCATTAGAACGAGAATATTTTTCCCTACATTTTGACCCAAGTTTCATAAAAAACGGAGTAAGGTCAATTATAATATATTTTTATAATTTAATTATTAAACGGATCCTATGTTCGTCTAATATCTCATATTTCTAACAGTCAACTTACCCGTAATCTGCCTGTTTAATCATATAAGTTTTTATATACTTTATTTTAATATATAAAAAAATGAAAATGTTACATCCTCCCCCACCTTGTTTTAAATCTCGTCCTCGAGATTTGGGCTACGATGTCTCCTTTAGAGTTATGTTATGTCTTAGTCAATAAGAACAATATTAAGGTAAATGACACAAAATCAAGACATGTTCAAATTTTGTGGATACGAGTTTTGCAATAAATAGGACTCAACGGTTCAACTGAATTAATTTCAGAAATCAATGTTAAATGAACGAGATGAAATGATATAATTTCCAAGGTGACTAGATTCAAGTCAAAAGAGATTTATGATCAATAGACGTCTAAATTGAATGTTTACAATTTGTGAATAACTTTTAGAAACAATAGAATTCACTTGCCAAAGGAAAACTTACTTTAATCATCAACCAAGAAAGACTTAGAATTTACAAGCTCAAATGAAATAGAATCTCGAAAATGATTTGTCAATTATCGAATCATGACATGAGGAAAATCAATGTGTTGACATTTATTGAATTGCAAGGATACACTAAAAATACAATAGAGTTTAGTGTATGATTGTCTTAATACATAATTGCATCAAGACTACTTTTAATGATGAGTCAAACGAAAGACGTACGTGGTTTTGTATGAACTGTATGATTATGATTAGCCCAAGCTACAAGTTTATATCGACGCCGCAGTGTCGTAATGATTGAAATAGTTTAATAATTACGGTGACCGAACAAATTCACCGTGTTCGTAATCAATTGAAAGTTTTAATGAAGTAAATTTGGATATTTATTTCAAATAAATATTATAAGATTTTCAATTGATAATGAAAGACCAAATGAATATTATAGAATTTTTTATCAATGACGAAAGAATCTTTAGAGGTACACTAGAATATAATACGAATTTGTGTACTTTTATCTTAACACATAATTGTATTAAGACTGTTTAAGATAATGAACCAACAGAATTTAAATAAATAAATCCGTAGATCAGGTGTGAAAATGAGATTAGCTCAAGCTTCAAGTTAATGAAAAAAAAAACGCCACCACAAGGCCTCGTACCCAAACAAATGTTTCAATGAAAATGAAGACCAAACAAGTCTATTATGGTTCTGAATAGATGAAATACTTGACATGATGCATTTATTTATAACTTTGATTTGTACTAGGGTCAAATAATAACTTAACTTAGATATTACATATCAGCGATTACGTCTGGAATCATTTCTACTTCTTGCGTAGTAAGTACGAATGCTTGCGCGTTCTTCTTAGGTCCGTCTGTTGTTTTTGCCTTCTTGTCGGGTGCTTTAGTCAGTTTCGGGCAATGACGTGTCCTCTTTCTCCGCAATTGAAACATATATTAGTTTTCCTTCTACGTTCTTCCTCTATATACCCGGTCGTCTCGCAGAAGTTACAGTAGGGTGTTCTCCTAAAATGACATTTTCCTGAATGCTTTTTATTATAGCTTCTGCAGGTAGGTTCTCCAATGACGGCTCAGTTCCTTTCTTCTTATATAAATCACCAGGGCAAAATTCTTGGCAAATTTTTTGGGCTTATTCTTTCTTCTTGTTTTCTTCTTTTGTGCGGATTAGTCCATTTATCAGGATGTTAGCTAGTTCATCTGTTTCTTCAATAGTCTGTGGTCTAGCGGCCTTGACCATGCCTTGGATTTCACTAACTAATCCCCAAATATAACGAGAAATTAGTACGGGTTTTGGTGAAGCCAGAATTGGTGCCATTCTTGCGTATTCGAAGAACTTTGTCGTATATTCACGACAATTCACATTTATCATTTTATGATTTAGGAATTCGTTAGCCATTCGTTCCTTTTCATAAGGGGGACAAAATTTCCTTTCTGCCATTTCCTTGAATTTTTCCCAGTTCAGGGCATAAGCCATGTCACTTCCTTTTGCTTGAAGAATTGTATTCCACCATTCTAGGGCTTCTTTCTTAAAGAGGTTGGAAGCATACATCACCTTATCTTCTTCGACGCATTTGCTGATTTTAAGAACAACTTCCGTCTTTTCCAACCATCACAGAGTAGCCGTGGTACCATCACTGCCTGCGAACTCAGTTGGTTTACACGCTAAAAATTCTTTGTAGGTACACCCGAGAGTCATCGCCTTCATTTACTTGGGAAATGGGGTTTTGATAGTATCATCATTGCCTCCATTGACACTATGGCTAAAACTATCGTCACGAGTATGCTTGCTACTCACAACTTTGGTGTATTCTACGGGGTTTTTAACAGCGTCAATTATTAAAGGTATAGCATTAGCTATTCCTTGGGCTATTATATTTACTACAGCATTTTTATCCAAATGATTTTCATTATTAGCATGAACTTCTGGATTATGTGATACTTCATTCGACATCTGAATTGCAAACATTTTTCATTATTAATATCACAGAATAATTAAAACAAAACAATACTTTCAAGAATTATATGTGCATATATATATATATATACACATATATTTAAATCTACAAAAATAACACATATGTTACTTTGTATTAATTTCCAAACTTTATTGTTTAAGTTTAGGTATTAACAGAACACCTAAATAGCTTAAACCAGTGGCTCTGATACCACATTCTGTCACAACCCCGACCCCACCTTGGGAACGGGAGCCGTGAACCAGTCAATGGTACTAGTGTTTATTAAATACGTAGTGAAAATTTTTTCATCAGGATCCTAATTAGGAAATAATTTCAGAGTTTGTAAAACACCAAACTTTTAATAATAAACAAATGGGCTAAAACTCATATTCCATTCAAATGTTTTTATAGGGATAAACCCAAATAAATAAAACATAAATATCTTCTTTTATTCAGGTATTTATAGCCACTTTATTTAAGCCTTCAGTGCTCCATAGCTGGCTTCTATTATCTTTACAGCAAATTACCTGAAACGCGTTTTGAAAACATTTTATCAGTAATAAATACTGGCGAGTTCATTCCATTTTTATAAAAATGTATTGTTATACTTACAACATTAAGGGTTTTTATATCTGTTCATATTTACCCAAAACTCCATCAGTATTGGTCACATGGTGGCAGTTCCGACGTGACGGTGGTCATATCACTCTGCCTGACTAAGTACGTTGGGGTTCTGTCTGGTGACTTATTGATAAAGTTGAATTGGGTTAGTATACTTAACGCGAGTGCATTATATATTCTATTATTCAAAGGTATCTGTCACTGGGCGATTCCCGTGACGGTGGTCAAATTACTATTGATCATTCTTTCAACTAGTGATTCTGGTCATATCACTGTTGATCATTCTCTCAACTAGTGACTCTGGTCATATCACTGTTGATCATTTTCTCAACTAGTGATTGTGATCATGTCACTGTTGATCATTCTCTCAACTAGTGATGTTGGTCATGTCACTGTTGATCATTTTTTCAACTAGTGACACTGTTGATCATTTTAATACAATGTATTAAAGTTATCATAATTTAATATATTTTACAATATAAGTTATATTACAAGATATAACCGTATATTAAATTATACTGAAAAGTTGAATTATATTTGGACCATATATTATATTACTATAATATATTATCTAATATATTTGACAGTATCACATCAAGGTATTTTATATTTTAAAATTTCATTGACATTATATTAAGTTATAGTAGGGTGTGAAGTTAAAATTATGATAACTTTAAAATAGTATAATGATATAATATTAACTTATAACTTATATTTTAACATTATAATTGATATTTTAACATTATAATATACTAAGTTTCAACAACTAGTGACTGTGGAGTTTGTAATGTAGATATTATAATTATGTTATAATATTAACCTATATTATAACATAATAATAGATTAATATAACTGTGAATTAATGTATAACTGTGGACATATATATTATACTACGTTTGTCTACAATAAATAATATATTAATAATATATTATTAACACATTATTATTAATTATACTGAGATGTCGAATATTTTAACATAATAGGCTCTAAATATATTCACAACCAGTCTTTATAGAAATACATTAATAATATATGTGTTTTAACTTAACCCCTTTAATCTTTAACCTAGTTAGAACCCCACATACTGATAGTAACTGTAGAATACAAAAACTTAATCACTGTAAGTGTAATTAATAAACATTTAGGCTTTTGTAAAGCATTTTAAATATAAAGATATCACAAAAAGGTAATAAAAAGAAGAATGACTGACTTTGTAACTTTAGGGTTTAACTAAAAGCCTCCTGGTATAATCTTGAGTATAACTTCTGAGCTATTTAATAAAATATATAATGCACTCGCGTTAAGTATACTAACCCAATTCAACTTTATCAATAAGTCACGAGACAGAACCCCAACATACTTAGTCAGGCAGAGCCTTGACATGCGTTGTCGGGTTCTAGATTAATCGGACAGGGTATCGACTCAGTGATCAGGAGTTAAAATACTTAAAACATGACAGAGCTTTGGAGTATAATAGGCTTAATATTTAAAGAAAGAAAGAAAGAAAAAGAATATATAAAAAGAAGAGAGGGGCGAGAAAGAAGGCAGAAAGAAATGAATAATTGTGAGTAAAATTTTTGAAAGTTTATGTCCCTATTTATAGAAGGCAGGCGTGCATGTTAAGTTTCCAAATGAAGATTCCTTTTTATCTTCATGGACATGTGCACTTATTATAATTAATTCAGCTGCTTCACTCATTTGGCGCTTATAACTTCTAAAATATGACGTTTTACAAAACGATAAATATGTCATTAGAACAAGAATATTTTTGCCTACATTTTGACCCAAATTTCATTAAAAACGGAGTAAGGTCAATTATAATGTATTTTTATTATTTAATTATTAAGCGGATCCTATATTCGTCTAAATATCTCATATTTCTAACAGTCAACTGACCCGTAATATACCCGTTTAATAATATAAGTTTTTATATACTTTATTTTAATATATAAAAATATGGAAATGTTACACTGCACAAGAAATTAAACCGGTAACTGTTAATGTTACAAATGTTAAAACCAGAGAAACTTCAGACTCAATTGATCATAAAGATTCTAATTTTTTTGCTAAGAAAACGATTTCGAAATATCAAACATGAGCGATCAAGAAAAATGAATCTTTTGAAGAAGTTAAGAAATCTGATTCAACTGAAAAAGTAACAAAAGTTGAACAGAAAAGTGAATGTGTGAGTGATGTTAAGATTGCCAACCCACCCAAGACCGGAAAGGCTTGGGTCTCACTCTTCAAGTAATTGGTTGATTACTTGGTAATTTTCAATTTCAACATATGATGATTAAGTATTGAGTATTTTGTAGAATTGAGTTATTAATAAAAGTTCAACACAACTTACTTTGTAGCTTTACAATTTTTTAACAGGTCTCCTCATAAATAACACCATAAGTAGAAGCAATAATCATACATGTTAAGCAAAACACAAAAGCAACCCACAAATGTTGTTGGCCATTCTTGAACCATGTTCAAACAAATATCTACACAATAAAAGGCAACTAACAAACAAAGAAATAAAGGGTCGCAACAAAGAAAATACCTTTTATGGTAAAGGTCCAAGTCCACTAAGTAGAAACCACAAGTGGCAAACACAAATCTAACCTGCAAAACTAATATAAACAAAAAAGATTCATCAATTTTTACCGAAAAAGATGAGACTTCAATTTCTCTCGTACAATAACCATAAATGACAAATCTGGGGATAAAAATCCCCACTAAAAAGACTTCAATTTTGCTAGAAACTCACAAAAAAGAACCTTTGATACGGGTTCATTATGTAAAGAGTTCAACTTCACCATTCATTCAGTGAGAGTTTAGGAAGATAAAATCACAAGAATTAAACAATTACATATACAGTGAAAATATATTTACCTGATTGTGTGTTTGATAACGAAAATCACAACGAACTGGGCGAATTAGGGTTCCAAAGGAGTGAAGTTCTGCTCTGGAAACATGGGAGGTATATATATATATATTCAAAATCATAATCCATTCCTTGTTTAGAGGATGTGAAAATCAAATAATCGGTAAGGAGGAGGGCAAATAGAGAAATAACCTTTTGTTGTGGAACGGAATGAAAAAAATAAACGGTCAGGAATAGGTTTGACGATTTTGGAAGGAATGGAATAAGGTATGTAATGGTTTATTCCCACATGGTCAATCATACACTTCTTTTTTCATTACCCTTGAATGGATTATTCCATTCCGTCCTCCGTTATCTCATACCAAACACTACCTTACTATCTGAAAATTCTACTCAACAACAAGCCTGAACAAATAAATCGGACGAGGAGAGAGTGCAAAAAAATGTTAAAGTGTAGGAATTAGGGAAATAATAGAGAAATTGTGGAAATGTGTAATTAGAAAGAGGAAATATGTAAATATTCATTTAATAAGTTTATTAAGGGGAAAATAATAATCTAATAAGAGTAATTTTATGAAAAGGATGAATGTGTAATATATATGATTTAGAAAAAAAAATATGTAATTAATTTTAATTATTAGGTAAATATGTAACATCTAAAAAAAACCCTTTTCTTTAATAGTAGACAGCTAGAATGTCAAACCAAAAAATACATTTAAAAAGTCCTAGGTGGAAAGAAAGACAAAAAAAAGTGTTTGCGCACAAAATCCACTACCTTATTTAACAACTCAAATAACCAATCACATTAGTAACATTTACACCCCATTAGGAATATTATTTTATCCAGGCGTCTCTTATAACTTTATTTTATTAAATAACTAGTAGTTACCCTTGAGTATTCGTATTTTACTTATTCAGATCTTTCATGTTTCACAACCTTTTCTTGTCAAGGTGAAAGATGTTTTACAATGGTGTATCTTACTTTAGTATTTTCAAATGTAACCTTATTCTATTTATATTAATCCTGATAATCACGAATCATCCATTAATACATAGATGGGTCAATTTGATTATACAATGGTTCAATTCATTTGGGTCCAATATAATTATACAACAGCTCAAATTGGGACACTCGAATTAAGCAACAAATGAAAGCAAGTCACTTTAAAATGCTCATTAACTTAACTTAAAATGGATTTAAATGAGTGAGCAACATCCAGGTATAGTTTGTGACGAGGTAAGGTACTTGACCCGGCCCAAATGGTTACACGTTACTTATCGCCTTTTATGTTAATGTTTATTATTATTGCTTACTAACCCGCGAAGCCCAACGCGTTGTAGTTTGTGCTACACTAGGTTGTGGGCTTTTAGAGAAAATCCCTAACTGGGCCTGGCCCATTGAGGTTAGGGTTTCCCATATCTCCTATATAAAGAGGTCTCCACCTCCATATTAGGGCATGAGATATAGGGCAACACACTTTTGTAGCTAGAAATAGGGGATTCTTCCTCTACCGGCCGTCTCTACATCCCCTTTTTTTCTCTCTTCTTCTTATTTGCAGGTATAGGATGAGGCGGAGAAGACGAGATGTGGATTTATCCCCGTAGAAGTACTGACCCGCTCGGGTTCACTCTTTTACATTGGCACCATTTGTGGGACCCGCAACGGAACACGCTTCGTCTCTCTCTACTCGGACTCCAGAACTTGTTCTTCACACATGTTTTTCAGAATCCCACTTCAGCGATCTGTTTGATGGGGGCTCAAAAAAGAAGATTCGCAGATAAAAGGATCCGTGGTACCTATAATTCAACAGCTTTTTACTTTGGGGGACCTGTAGTGGTTCCTGTCTCCAACAACCAGATACCTACCCAGGTTCGATGAACAATATTTGAGAAAAAGGTCTTTCCAAATCTGGTACACACCATCCCTTTTTTATTTTCATATAATAATGATGATGAACGATGACAACTATTTCATACTTTTGTTGAGGCAGTACAATTTGTGTTACATAAAGAAAAACTCACTAAATGTATGTTTTTTTGAAAATTAAATAAATAAAAAAAGGGGGACAAGCAATATCGAGTTTCATACCTTTATAAACAGCTAATAAAGCTGTGGACACATGTTCACGCTCCCACGCCCATACGAACAAACCTCGCTGGATAAGCTCCACCACCAGTGACCCTAGACATGTTCCACTACCTCGCGCGCTGGACATGCTTTGTACCTCACGGGGCGCCAGGCCCCGCCGCCACGCGCGCGCCTCTACATGCTTTACGGAAGAATGACCTCTAGTCCGCGTGGGGTGGGTCTGAATATAGCTCCCAGGATGATTTCCTACACCACGCCATCTTAGGTTGATAAACTTAAATGAACGTCTGCGCATGCTAAACACTAACTCCACCACTCTGCGCACGTCTAACGTCCACCATCGGTGCTATCGGAGACGCTCCGCCACCCACTTGAGCGCTCTACGCTTACATACAAACTCCGCTCCATTACCCGCGGACAATATTCTTAAACGTGGGCCATTGTCTCAAATTTAACGCACATCTTGCGTGCTTGACAAACTTACCCGCGCCTATGCGTGTTGGAAGGTCCTATATGCACATCACACTTTTAGGTGCTGTCCCTACGTCAGATGACTTTTGGTCACACTCCGTTTTTATTTGGCCATTATGTAAACTTCATCGGGAACATTCGATTCGCCCGCATCGATCCCAGCGGGCGCCTTGTACCACCCGACCACGTATGATGGATGCTTTTCCTTTGCCATGCCACCCTAGCGGAAGCTTTCAGTCATATTCTGCTACACCGTGACATCAGATGCACGCGGCCGCATTATCCGGCGGGCGTCTCATGCGCTTGCTTGCGAATGAATGTAACCCCAACAAAAAGCCATTATACCACCACGACTTTTGAAATCTACCCAAGCGGAGACTTCCGCACTCGTGCACGTCCTAATGTAATGGTGGCGGGTGACATCCGCTGCACACCCATAACATTATGCCCATCTTAACTAGTGGCCTCATTTATGACTAAGGTATCAATTTCTTGGTAGAGAATGTTTACGAAGGGCTATTACCGGAGAAACCATACAAATCGGAAACCTCATGTTTTAACCACCTCACCCGTATTCCCAAGGGAAACAAAGAATATATGTAAAAAATGCACACATTATTTGGTGGGTAAATTCACCAGCTAGCATATTTCATGGTACATATATTTTGTTTGTGAGATGCCACTATATTATAGGATATTATTTTTTGGTGATACATAATAAATGCTGCTAACACATTTAGCAGCGTTATAAAGAAGTTTGGAATGGGACATTGCTAGGTTTATCAACTTGCATTAAGGATGATCGTAACTGACATATACACCAATCTATGAACGCCGGTTCGATAGAACTTTTGATTATCTATTATCTTTATATTTGACACCGGTTTGGTCCAAATCTAGGAACATATTGAAACCGCGGGACTTCCATTGGTAATGCTGCTACCACCAAAATCGCTAGCTATAAGTTAGCATTTGACCCCAGCTAACCATGCGCCATTGGTCAAGTCAAACAACCATCGGGAGACCGTTCCTAGTGAACATTCTTTTACGCCTGCCGAATTCACCTATGGCGGAGAGCCTTTATGGTTGCGCCGCTTCTAGCATACAATTCTTTCAACCACCGGCCTTCACGCAATTTGACTTTGCGCCACTTGTCTTTCGCGTGCCCATCATGTATTCCTATTTTGACCATGCTTTAATCCGAGAAGTGATAGCATCCTCTTAATACTCTGCTTCATATCAAAACATTTTTAAGTGTAGTTATGAACGCGTATATAGCAAGGCACATGTACAACACATTTTTTGCCCATGGTACAACCTACTTTTCCCTTATGGTGAAACCTACGATGCTTCTTTTTAACCACGTTTTGTAGCAAAAATGGGGTGCGGTACAACCTACTTTGGCCTTGTCATTTTTAAATACATACGCAGTATTGTATAAATATCGGTACTAAGAAGAAAGTACGCCATGTTTTTAGTATAACAAATATGCGTAAACTTTAAGAGGACTATGTCCTCTTATGTGGTATCTAACACGTTCCATGTCGGCGGACACCTTTATTCATCGCGCCATCTCTGGCGGACAACTTTATTCGCCGCGCTACCCCCGACGGGCACCTTTGTTCGCCGCGCCACCTCCGGCAAACACCTTTATTCGTCACGCTACCCCTGGAGGACAACTTTATTCGTCTCACCAACCCTGGCGGACAACTTTCTTGGTCGCGCCATCTCTAGCAGACGATTTTCTTCAACCCGCCACTACTGGCGGAAGCTTTTATTCAACTCCCTGCCACCAGCGGAAGCTTTTATTCTCCCCGGAACGTTTCCAACGGACGTTTCTATCCACCTGCGCCGCTTCCGGCCGATTACTTAATCACTCTGCCACCTATGGCGGATGCTTTGGTTCACCACGTTACTCCCGGCGAACATTTTTATCCACTCCGCCACCTTAGCGAATGCTTTTGTCCACCTCGCAACTCAGGCGGTCGTTTTTCATCCACCCACGCCGTTGGTAGGAGCCTTCATTCTACCCGCCACTTTGGCGGACTTTTTCGTTCACTCCCACCATCTCCGACGGATACCATCCTGGCTCACGCCACCTACGGTGAGCACCGTCCTAAGTCACGACTTTGGTCACACTTATAAATTTATTTTAATATACAACAAAACACAAGAGTACCTGTTGGAAATTCTCAGCTGTCATGCAGAAAGATATACCTTTCAACCTTCTTGCCTATTATTATTATAAATGGGGTTGTGGCGCATTTAGTCACGCCACCGCTGTAGCGCCTACGTCGCCACTGCTCCACCGATGTATGTCGCACATACACCGGCGCGTCGCTTTAATTCGTGTCACTAGAGCTTTTAACGGAACCAGGTCACTTATAATGGTTCAATACTTTCCTCTTTATACTACAACACATTTTACATGTGCCGAGGCTTTATAGCATGAGATCGTATAACCGCTATTGCACCACTTTTACACGTATATGAGCATGTATTCATTTAACTGTGACTAGGGGGTGTCGGGTAACCTCCCCAACATCCACATCATCTTCCACATCATGGATATGCATTTATGTTAATTAACATGAGCCGATACTTGAAATTTGGTGACTGACATACGTGGTTATATACATTTATTTACAGTATTTTCACATGCAACGAAATGTGTTTTATATTTATAAAAATGGTTTGTACCTTAACATTAAAACACATACAACAAAGGACAAGTGTATCCCGTCATATATGTAGCAAAGTATTGGTAAGAGCCAGATATCGATCCATGGAACACGGGCGTTATTAGGTACTAAATCTTTGTCATTAGATTACTAGATAAAAGGGTAAGTGAATGATTGTTTAACTAAGTTATCTAAATTATATTTAAAACATAAATATACTATTATCTTGTTTCACAAACAACCTAAACATGTTATCTATCAGATATGTCACAAAAGCACTTAATCAATTTTCCAATTGCAAGATAGTTAGTCATCCGCTAGGAGTTTTCTAACATGATGATTCTTCGGAAAGCTAACGCGATAAACACACGTTAACCACCTAAACTCATTCTTTAGCGAGCTATTGATATTCATTCATGTGAACCTTTAAAGATAGATTAGTCATTCGCTAGGAGTTTTCTAACCTCACTTATCAAAGAAAGCAATACCGATGATCACAATACAGCCACGAGGATAAACATTTAAGTAGATCATATAACAACATATTTCACCTTTACAAGTCTTGAATACAAATCTACCATGTCAGCAATTTCAGACCAAAATTACTAAACAAGGATCATAAACTGCATGCAAGAACATGTAATCAACACCATATAATTCGTTAGAACCCTTACGAGCAAGAAAGCATTCCTAATCAAAATAAGATATATCTTAGATAAAACCAACACCCCTCTCGAGTCTCATGGTGTAAACAAGTTTACAAACAAGTGATTAATCAAGAAATAGTTACCATCCCACTAACCACAGATTCATTATCCAAAATAATCAAATATAATCAGGAACTCAACATCAATGAAATGTTCATTATATAATCATGAAGATTCAAACATGAAAAAGTACTAAGGTTTCATATAAATAAGGTTACAACATAAAGATGATTCAAGAAACAAGTTTATAACTACTATTACATAAACTACATTAAACATAAACTAACATCAGCTCATAACTTGCAAAATGATCAGAATACATGTCAAGAACAAGGAATCGAACCATAAACAAGCAAGGAATTGATGGGTTGGATAGGTTATGCTTCCATTCGATCTTGTAGCTTTAAAAGGGTCTGATCAGGACTGCTTCAGAATACAAAAATCGCCCAGAAACATGGAGAGAAACCCAACATTTGAACCAGTAGCGAATGGCTCTATTTATAGGAGATTTCTTGATCAGCACGGTCGTACCGATGGTCGCACGGTCGTGCAACAGGTGTTGTCGGGTGACGTCATTTTGCCCAACTCGAGGTCAGCCAAGTGGACAAGTTGCCTGGGTCATCTGATCGGCACGGTCATGCCATGGGTCGCACGGTAGTGCGATGTCATCGGAAACAGGATCAGAAAACTTGGTTGGGTTGTGGCACGGTCATGCGGTGGGTCGCACGGTAGTGTGGTCCGAGAAAAGGTTGGCACTGGCAGTGCTTCCGAGATCGCACAATCGGCGCGGTACTGCCGTCAGTCGCACGGTCGTGCGAGACCTGGCAGTCATCATAATTTTGTTCTTTTCATCAGAAATGCATCAGAATTTGTCCGTTTTCATCAGATTTTTCTTTTGTTCTTCGTTTAAGACCTGAAAATATAAAAGTACCGAATTTGGTACCTAAATGTCGTGTTTTTGGTCAAAAACAATTAAAATGGAAGTGTTTTATGTATAAAAACATGTATAATTTAACGTATATCAGTGGAACAGATAACCTCTACCATTAAAAAGAGCATACGTAAATCATTTTCTTCAAAATGATTGAAACTACATAAATATTATCGTCGCAGTATAATACCGCCATGGGAAAGATGTGCTAAAAAGCAACCAAGCTCGATCATTTCGACTTGTACATAAAATAGTCCTTATCTAAGTAGGACGCGTTTTGGCAAACCTTATGTATACATACAAATAATGCAATTTTCTCCCTTGTTATTTCAATGCTACTAATGTTTATTTAAGCAGCAATAGACCGGGAGACTAGCACATCGGGCTAATCAATCACGCCCCAGCTATAATTAAGTCTTAAAAGCTGACACTTTGTAAAACCGAGCGACACATCGGTAGGAATTGACATCCTCAAACTAGGTAGTCTTCCTGATAATGTTCTTGCCATCTCCATCATGACACATCGAGCACATGATTCTCCTGCTAACATTATCTAGCAACATCGAAATAAGGGACAGGGACAGTGGAACACTAAAAACACTACAGAACGTAGTCACCAAGATCAAAGGTCTTGGTTCGGACATTCGATTTACACACCTGACAACCCTTCTTCAACAACGCGATTTTGGTGGGACAACTTATTGTCAAATCTTCTTACTTGTAGGTTGGTCCTTGTCGACGTTCACGCCTTCACCAAGCTATACTTGGGTAAGGATATACCTAAGCTGGAGTTCATTATGTTGAGCAACATATTCAGGAACACAATTCCAGGTACAATTCTCTTTTATTGTTTATTTAGTGGCGCAATGCACCTTCATTTGTTCAAACGTGCCTCGCATCTCATTGCATGTCCTTGGTTCACTTGACTATATACATATATCTCTATATAATGGTCCGTATATACTGCATGTTTACTTGCCGATTTCTTTTTAGTACCTATCAAGTTCAAACCTACTAACATACTTTAGCAGCATTGAACTGGGGGACTAGCAGGGTATAGCGCCCTTAGGCCTTAAAAGTGATAATCCTCTCTCAGGCTACCCATCAAGGTGATATCCACGGCACATTATCCCGCATCGGTTCTTATATAATGTGGGTGTTTCAATACGCGAGACGATATTTATACTTCTCACATCATTTGGCCTACGACTATACCACTTGACATGACATATGCAATTTGCTAGTCAAGACAAACGCACGACAAAACTAGTATACTTGATTATCGGAATAAGTATTCTACACGCTATGCGACGGGAAAAATAGTTATTCGGATGTGTATTCTCCATGCCAATACGTGTTTCAGTAAATCTCAGGGTCGAGATTTCTTTTAAGGGGGTGAGGACGTAACACCTCGTAAAAACGTGTCCAATTATGTGAAGACACGTGTCCTAAACCCTAACCGTTTGAAAGATTGTGTTTGAAGGACTAAAGTTGTAAAACGATGTGAAGGGACTAAAAGTGTTAACATGCCAAACTTGTGCCTCTGAATGACCACACACGAAGAATATATTCTTAAACGAGTAATTAATTGGATATAAGAAGCCGTTTGTGAAAATAATCGAAAGATTATAAACTACGGGGGGTAAACGTGTCAACATGTTAATTCTTACCTCTGAGTGACCTTTTAACGAACCTGGGGCTTCGAAATATTCAAATATACTCTCAAGAATAAGTGATATAAATTTCACGAGGTTTCGAGATCGTGATGTGTTGTTTACGCGAATCCCCAAGAATTAGGGTTTAAAGCGTCAATGCGGCGAAACTTATGTTTTCAGAGATTGTTTAACGAAACCGGGCCTAACATTGTTTGGATATATTCCCTAGATCATCTACAAACTAACTACAAGGGCCAATTGTGCTTAAAATGAAAGATATGAAGCTTAAAAAGGTGCAGGGACTTAACATGTCAACTTGGAAACTTGTTTGGCTGGTTAAGAGGGGTGTCGCGCTGCGCGACCATATGATCATTCTGCCGTCGCGCGACGCGACGGCTATGTTTCGACAGAACTGTTTGGCCAGGTGCAGGTTTCTTCCTTGAGCTCCAAACAAGTTTAATTCGAAACAAGGGCCTTGTTGATGGTTTTAAAATACCACTAGGACACATGGAGCTATCTTGCAACACCTGAGAACACCTGTGATCATCTTGGATTATCTCAATTCACCATAAATAGGGCCTCTAGTTCAGCATTTTCACTTGCACAAACACAATTCACTCTCATCTCTCTAAGTTCAAGTGTTCTTAGCATTTCTGGAGGTTCCTGACCCAAAAAGGAAGCTTGTTTTTGTAGAAAAGATAGCTAGGACCCTTTGTAAGTGTCTTAGCCCTCTCATTAGTTCATATTTATAATTTAAAACCGAAAAGTCAAAGTTATCGTAATCTGACTTTAACCTTTGGTTTAAACTCAAATGGTCCAGCCACTGTTTGAAATGAATGTGGTTAAGTGACCATAATTAGGTAGGTGATTAACCCTATAAAGGGCACCTCCTAATTATTTCGTTTGCTTAGTTAATTGTCGGGTCAAACTAATTAACCAAAAAGTCAAACTAGTCAGAACTTGAAATAATAATCAAAACTAACAATGTAAAGGTTATAAATTATTTTATCACTCTAATAACGTGGTAATTATTATTTGAACATGTTTAAGCATGTTCAACCCGACAATTATCAGTTTAAGGTCGGTTCGCAACCGAAAGTCGCAAAAGCTTGACTTTTGCTTTGACTTTTAGTTCTGACCCGATTGAGCTTAATTCTTCCTTGTCTTAAGCTTCCATTAGGACCACATTATGTTGTTGTATAACCCTCTAGAGTTATATTACCTGGTCATTAGTATTCTGAATTATATGCTAATCTCCGTTAATATGCTTATAAATGCCCATTTTGCCCCTTTGACATATAAACGAGATTTTTGAACATGGGAGAGGACAAAAACCTTTATTACTGATATATAAGTATGTCTCGAAAATTTGACATCAGTTTCTAGTCTCAAACAGAAGTTATGCTCGATATCGTAAATTAAAACTTTTTATTAATTAAATTACGCTATCTTGCATGTTTAAACATGGATTTTGACCCAAAAATCATTACCTACTGTTAAGATATTATTTTTTGGGATTTTTGGAATTTTTGATCAGATTATAATCTGACCCTATCATGAAGTTCTTGTGTAATTCGGTAAATGACGATAATACCTTTTTCATGCATAAAATGAGATTAACGTATTATTTGAATGCCAAACCTTTTCCTACTGATATTATATATTAAATAAAATATTTTGAACACTTATGACTGATTAAAATCTCTGATTTCTATAGACATCTTAATTATCATCAATTAGCGATTTTTACGCTAATTAGGTACATAGTATGGTTTAAAACCATACTTAACACCCAAGACTTGTTACCTATTGAATTTTTAAATAAATTTTAATATTATTATAGTAGGTATAAGTCATGAACTCAGACTTCTAAAAATGTCCTTAAAAGCATATGTGAAATGACCAAAATACCCTTTCAGGGCATAGTTTGGCCATAAATGGTAAACCACACATATGGATGATATCTTATTGTTATAACAACATAAAATAAATATTTTTACAGATTATTTAAGACCAGAATATCAGTTTAATATAAAACCTCTTTTATAAACATTAAAATGATCAAAATACCCCTACGGGACTTCAATTGGTTTTAAATACTTTTTGGGCATATATGTTAACATCCGACTGATGTATTAACATATTCTAAGAATAATAACATATGAGACCTGTATATAATTCATTTGGTTACCCGTTATGCATTTATGCATTCGGATCGGTTTATGTAACTAGTTTACATAAAATAACCGAAACGGGTTTAACCTTATCATTAAATCTTCAAAATCCAGAATGTGTTTAGTTTACCCATATAATTCAAGTATCCAGAATGGCTCATTTCATTTGTAAATGACCACGACCTATGCACGGGGTGTAGGCATACACCTGACAGATGCAAATGCTAAATAACCCACATGTTGGGGATAACTCCTTTGTGGGTTTTATAGTGGTGAGTCGGTTAATCATGACCGGATTCCAAACCGGCCCCATATGTATGACAAACATGTAAAACTGCATACAAGATTATCTTAAATAATTGTCCCAAGTATAAATGGTTTGTGATTTGTGCACTTAAATCAATTTTCATAAACTCTTTCCAAATGAGTTGGTTAATTGTATTTACCAGTGTAAACTGACGTATTTTCCAAAGACTAAGTGACAGGTACTTCACGTAATTAGGCTGGAGCTACTTGGTGTCAAATAAGAGGATCTTGCAAATCCTTAGATGCATGGAGTCTGTCAGTTTCTTGTATTTTATTTTATGATCCGCCTGTGGATCTCTATTACAACCAAGTCTGTATATTCTTTTATTTGGACACCCGGACACTATGGTTTGTAATAGTAATTATTCACCAAGCCTTCCGCTGTGCTATTATATTGTGTGTATTGACTATGATGATATCAACTACGTCACGATACTCCCCGCCGGGCCTACCGGTAATATGTGGAAATATCGGGGTGTGATAGGTTGGTATCAGAGCCAACATTGAGTTAATTAAACACTAGCCTTTTTGTGTTTAATCTCAATGACACAATAGCACATTCCTTAGACTTCCGAGTCTAGACTTGAACTAGGAATGATCTCATCCCTGTTAAGTAAACTTTGTTTTCGATATTTACGCATTTCAGCAACATGTCGCCTAGTAAAGCTGCTTGTGATGGAAACTCTCCAAACCCGAAGCCTAAGAATGTTAAGCTTCGTACCACAGCTCGAATAAGCATACGACCAGTATGGAGAAAGGATCTCTTTGGACCTACTCCTAAAATTAAACCAGTTGAAATCATTAACCAAACTTCAGATTACATACCTGAGATCCTTGAAACTTCAAATGAGAAGTCTACATTGGAAGAATCCATACCAACAGTCCCTGAGGCTCCCACTCCAAAGATAATACCTACGGACGCTAATGATCCATATTTCTTACCTCTAAGTCTTGGAATCCCAAACTTGGACTATTCCAGTCCTAACCCTATTCGTGATCCATATTATTCATTAAACATAGAACCCCTGGATTCTACTTCTGCAAAGAATCCTAATTTGGAGGATTTTGATTATCCACTAAAACCTTTGGTGTTTATACCGCATATGGTAAAACCAAGGAGAAAACTATCAGAAGTAAAAAGGGGTTGAAGAAAACTCCTTTTGTTATATTCATTTCCCTAGTAGTCCCTACAAGGACATATCTTTTACTTTAGTCCCTACGTGGACTTGTGTTTTTCCAGTAGTCCCTGCATGGACAAATTTGTTATTTCAAGAACCCGTTTAGGGCGTTTCTTGTAATCGTTTAGTATTTTAAAGGAAATTCTTTTGGAATTATATATGTGTATTTTATTACATCAACATGCATAATCATTTCAATTTTTATTGATCTGCGTTGAAATTTCCAAAGATGTTCTTAAAGGTATAACCTAGCCAAAATATTAAAGGCTATGATGGTATAACCCTCTTAAGACAATAATTCCTTGTTAACATCTAAAACACATGTTAACATTCCTGGTTATGTGACTTGAGAAACCACATCAGCCTTCAAATTACTTCAATTTTTCCAAGCCACCTACATGGCCTAAATGATCAATATGAATCATGGCTAATAACGTCGAACATGATGTTTACACTAAGACATCCAATCGAGGTGTTTTGCCTACGGGCCAATGTGTAATCCTGACAAAGATAGTTTTATTTCATAACTTCTTGTCAAAAGGCAACGAACTATGAAATTTTCCGATCCAAAGGATCATTGATTATGTTTTAAATTGTCCTAGTGACAAGGCTTTGGTGCCATCTAAAAGTCCTTTGAGACAAGCCTTTGCGCTATATAAAATGTCTGTACGACATTGACAGTTGTGACTTATGTCCCCTGTCTAATAAATATGAAGGATTAGATTTCCGTTTAAACGCCAATAATGGTTCATTTAAAACCTAGGCAAAACATAATCAAATAAAATTCCATACTATCTTATTGGCCTATATGGTTTATTTACACCATGGCTATTAAATCATCAAATTCGACGATTCGCTATATAACTAAACAAATTATTATTACTCGGTTTATAGCCTTCTAAGCTTCACCATGGCTGACTTATATGAAGCTCATAATCATCCAGTGATGAGAATAATAATGCAAGCCTGAACTTAACATGCACCGAGTTACAGGCTATGTTAGATATAGCCGTAAACAAAGTCGTGGACCGAGTATTAAAGGATCACAAGCGTAAGTACGATGATACCCCAAATAAGGGTTACAAGAAGGGTAAGACCGGTTCGAACTATAACCAGTCCAAGCCGAATGAGGCGAAGCCCAAATGTAAAACCTGCTGGAAACAGCACTTCGGAAAATGTTTCTGTAAGCAGACCAGGGCATGTGGCATCTGTAAGAAGATAGATCACAAGACTCATGAATGCAAGGACTTGAAAGACGCCACCTACTTTGGTTGTGGCGAGAAAGGGCACATAAAGACTCGCTGCCCAAAGAGGGCGACTATTGGGAATTGCACTTTAAATTCACAAGCCAAGCCTTGTGGAATTTGTAAGAAAGAAGGGGACAAAACTTTGGAGTGCCAAAACATAAAGGATGCAACCTGCTATGGTTGCAATGAAAAAGGGCACATTAAAACTAATTGCTCAAATAAAACCAAGAAGTCTGATGAGGCGGAAAAGACAAATACTAGAGACTTTCAGATGAACGCTAGGGAGGCGGCGAATGATGATAATGTCATAATAGGTACCCTCCTCATTAATGATATTTATGCTAGAGTTTTATTTGATTC
>JARYGA010059313.1:0-37045 GCA_030545235.1 Helianthus tuberosus
ATGATTGCAGCTAGTTTGAGATGTTTTATTCTGCATGTGTTAGTCTTTTGATAGACTTGTTTGGTTGTTTAACCTTGTTTTCTTGTTGACTCTAGTATGGTATGCCATGCTTGAGAACTGAGGGATGCTTTGTCCCCCACTTGTTTTGATGTGTTGATTGTTATAAAATTTACCGGGGTAACCCTTTACCCAAAAAAAAAACTTAAACTTTTGTCATTTAACTGATTATAAAATCCAATTATGCATGAAAAGGGCATTTTGGTTATTTTACCTAAGGCATATAACAACCTATCATACAACTAATTAAACTAAGTGACCATAAGATATAACCTCAGAAGGTTATTCCCTATACATCTATGGTCACTAAACATGCTTGGTCGGATCCTAATAATCGACCAAACGGGTCGGGTTCGAAAGTCTAAACGGTTGTTTAGACCGCTTATCTTACGACCCTATACAAGCACTAATCTAAAAGTGACGAGTTAAACATGTTGAAACATGTTTAACAAAGTTTAAAAACAAGTTTGATATCAAAACAATGGGTCTTGATACCTAAGAATAGTTTGGTTGCAAAATACGCATAAACGCGTATTTTGACCGAAACTATGACTCGTCACTAATCCTAAATAACGTGGTAATCAGTAGGTATAGTCACAAAGGACTATGACCATCGTGATTACACTCACGTTGCGAAGTTCAAATGAACTTCGTGTTGACTATTGACCGGTCAAAGTAGAAAGTCAAACACTGTTTGACTTTTACGCTTGAAAAACGATAAAAGCATGAAGGAAACTTACAAAGGGTCCAAGCTATGAAGATTTGATCTAAATTTCTCAGGTATGAAGTGGGGAAACCCCAACTTAGAGCAAATAATCAGATCAAGTGTGAGGAACAAGTGAATTGGGGTTGGGTATTTATAGGAAATCTACAACCGTTAAGATCGTTCCTCATTAAACGAGCTTCAATCTGGACCGTACAAGTATCACCCACTGTTTTGGTAATCTATGGGTGCCCAAAACAAGCCCCTAGAGTGAAGAAACCATGTGCAAAACCCAGGAAACCAGCTGCTGATTGCAAAAACAAGTTTGCTAAACTGGGCTGCTTACATGGTCCGCGTAAGGAGACACCCTGGGCTACGCACCCCGCCTGGGCCAGCCTTCAGAAAATGTCAGAAATGGTCCCTGCAGGTCTGAAACTTGGTTTTCGATGCATTTTTGGCACGTTTAAGCCCCGTTAACCCCATTTCAAGGCTCTAAAATGAAGTTAAAGTATAGGGAACTTAAATTATGCTCAAAAAATATCTTGAATGTCGGTTTGTTTGGTCGTACGGTTGCATTGTTCGGTTAATTACGACGGAAGTCGTAACGGACGCAAAGACGATCCAAATTACGCGACGAATGGAATTTTATCATGCCAATCACTAAAATAAAATATTTTAATGATTACATAAATTTTTGGATGTCTGGATATATTCAGAACGTAAGATATGCGCGAAAATGCAAACTTATGCACTTTTTGACGCTTTTAGTCCCTGTTTGACCAAAAAGTTTATTTCTTCCACACCGAACCCCTCAAAGACAATTTCTAAGCTATGAAAAGGATATTTAGGGCATATTTAACTTATGATCAAGTTCTGGAATGTTCGTTACCATTTGATTCGGTATACTTTTGAAGTTTGACGCAAATAGTCCCTGCGATCGAATAAACTTGATTTCAACACACCAAACCCTCCAAAACTCATTTCTTAGTTATGAAAAGGTTATTTAAGGTATGTTAAGCTTATTTCACTATTCCAGAGTGTTTGTTGCGTTAAACTGATTACGTATACGCATCAGTTCACGTATAACCTTCCAGAAAGCGATTTAAAGCTCGAAATCGAACAAGAATTGATATGTGCAAATAATACACATATTTATACAAATCCCAAGTATGAAACACAATATTTCATTGATTTGGTATTTGTTTAATGTTTGTGAGGTTGTGTTAAATAACCATCAAAGATATGCAAGGCATAGCCCTGTCATTCCCCAGTGGATATACTTCGAAGTGAAAATGAATGGACTATTCATTTTCTCCAATGGGTTCTTTTTCAGGTGTTGAAAGGATATTCATTTCCCTCAATGGATATTCTTTAGAAGTGAAAATGAATGGAAGATTCATTTTCCTCAACGGGTTCTTCGTCATATTAGGAAATTTCGTCTCGAAATTTAAGAAGTAGGCATAACAAACAGTTGCAGGTACTTCTCCTTCATGTCACTTTCGAGTTCCCAGGTGAACTCGGCGCCTCGTTTGCCCTCCCAGCGAACCTTCACAATGGGAATGCGTGAGCGTCTGAGCACCTTGGTTTCTCGTCCCATGATCTTGACAGGCTTTTCTGTGACATCTGTGCCTCCATGGCCATCAAACAAATACCAAATCAATGAAATGTTGTGTTTTATACTTGGGATTTGTATAAATATGTGTATCCTTTGCACATATCAATTCTCGTTCGATTTCGAGCTCTAAATCGCTTTCTGGAAAGTTATACGCGAACTGATGCACAAACATAATCAGTTTAATGTGACAAACACTCCGTAACAGTGACATGGGCTTAACATACCTTAAATAACCTTTACATAACTAAGAAATAAATTTTGGAAGGTTTGGTGTGTCGAAATCAAGTTTATTCGATCACAAGGACTATTTGCGTTAAACTACAAAAGTCTGCTGATTCGTATGGTATCAAACATTCCGGAACTTGACAATAAGTTAAACATGCCCTAAATATCTTTTACATAGCTTAGAAATAGGCTTTGAGGTGTTTGGTGCGCAAAAATAAACTTTTTGGTCAAACAGGGACTAAAAGCGTCAAAAAGTGCACAAGTTTGCATTTACGCGCATATCTTACGTTCTGAATATATCCGAACATCCAAAAATTTTTGTAATCATTAAAATATTTTATTTTAGTGCTTGGAATGCTCAATTTCCATTCGTCGTGTAATTTGGATCGTTTTTCGCGTCCGTTCGAGTTTCGTCGTAATTAACCGAACAACGCAATCGTACGACCAAACGAACCGACATCCGAGATGTTTTTAAGCATATTTTAAGTTCCCTATACTTAAGCTTCATTATTGAGCCTTGAAAATGGGTTAACGGGGTTTAAACGCATCTAAAATGGCTTAAAAGTGTTGCAGGGACCAAAACTGTCAATTTTCAAAAGTTTCTGGACCTGGCTACCTGTGGCGTCACGCCACCACAAAGTGGTGTTGCTGTGGCAGCACGCCACCACCCTATCTGGGCAGAAAATCATGATTCTTCATCAGCAGGTCCATTTTCAGCAATTTACTTGAAGTCCAGGGTCCTTTTTGTAACTTATTCAATACCGTGTGATGGTTTTGGACACCCCTAGTATTCCAAAACCATGTGCCTTACATGTAAGGTCCAGATTGAAGCTCAATTATAGAGGAACGATCCTAACGGTTCTTCACTTTCTATAAATACCCACCTTCCCCATTTGCATTCTCTACACATTTGATTCAAATTCAACTCTAAGTTGAAGCTCTCATCTATGAAGGCTTCATACCTAAGTTGTTCTTGATCAAATCTTCAAGTCTTGGACCTTTTGTAAGTTTCCTTCATGCTTGTTCTTGTATTTCAAGCATGAAAGTCAAACAGTGTTTGACTTTCTGCTTTGACCAGTCAATGGTCAACACGAAGTTCGTTTGAACTTCCCAACGTGAGCATTATCACGATGGTCATAGTCCTTTGTGACTATACCTACTAATTACCATGTTATTTAGGTTTAGTGACGAGTCATAGTTTCGGTCAAAATATGTCACACCCCGACCACGTAAAACAACAAAACGTGGCGGAAACGTCGGGGAGTGTTGTAACAGAATCATTGTTTCACAACCATGGATTAAACGGTTTCGTTTTATTAAATTAAACGTACTACATTACATTGGAATTAGAAACAAAACAAGAACAAATAGTCTTTCATTGTTATTAAGTCACTAAGGCATCGTCCATTCCTATGTGAGCGTACACAAAAATCATCATCAAACATCATCAACTATGGTACCTGAAACACACGTGAAAATATGTCAGCATAAAAATGCCGGCGAGTACATAGGTTTTATATGAGTATCAGATTCATGGCTCGTTTTACATGTTGCAATACTTATTTAAAAAACTTGTTTTGAAAAGTATAATATTGCGACATAATTAACCAACTCAAATCAAGTTGGTTATAATTTGCAAAATCTCGTAGTATGATTCTTAACTCCAAAACATTTGTTTTATTAAATCAAATTGTAAAATATCTCATAAAAACTCATTAATAAAACTCGTATGGTTTATATTATTCAGAAAAAACATCCTTGTGTGACATTGTTTCGAAATCATTTACCCAAGTGATCTAGATAACGCAACGATATATAATGTGTTAAAAGCACTTATATATAGGAAGTACAAGCGGCGTATCCACCATGCTTTTAACACATTACTCCCACCCCGTTACCTAATCACTTCCCTAACCCAATGGCTCAAACAGTTACAAATGGTTCACATAAATCAAATGGTTACAAACGGTTCATGTGACACCCCAGGAAAACCAGGAAACAACACAACACAACTAGCTTCCTCAGTTACCACATACTAAATTTCGGGATGAAATTTCTTTCAAGTTGGGGATAATGTGACAACCCGAGTTTTCAAGGTCTCTATTCGACTTAACTTGGTACTTATTTGCAAAGTGTGCTTTTATATTTATTTGATGTGCAATATAAGTGTTAGTTCATGATGTCAAAACAAATAGTAAATCATGATCTTAATCAAACCATCCTGAATGATTGATCGCTAACCTTAACAGGAGGAACAATTAAATCGAACGATGAACGAGGCTTCGAGTTCCTAAACTTGCTGTCACAGGGATAAGGGGAGAGAAGTGATTAGGGTTTGCCGATTGAACTAATACGTAAAAGTGGAGAATAAAACATTAAACAGACTGCTACTGGGCCAAAGGCCCATATGTTGATTTCATCGGCCTCATAGTGGACGAAAACACCTTAGTGTTTTCAAGGTCTCTATTCGACTTAACTTGGTACTTATTTGCAAAGTGTGTTTTTATATTTATTTGATGTGCAATATAAGTGTTGATTCGTGATGTGTATATTATATGTGTATGTGTTATACATATCTTGCATTAATAATAGGAATTGTATAATTATTAAAACATGGACCCTTTGCCAAACACCCCACCCACGAAAACACCCTTGGCGAAAACACTAAGGTGTTTTCGTCCACTATGAGGCCGACGAAATCAACATATGGGCCTTTGGCCCAGTAGCAGTCTGTTTAATGTTTTGTTCTCCAGTTTTACGTATTAGTTCAATCGGCAAACCCTAATCACTTCTCTCCCCTTATCCATGTGACGGCAAGTTTATGAACTCGAAGCCTCGTTCATCGTTCGATTTAATTGTGCCTCCTGGTAACGTTAGCGATCAATCATTCAGGATGGTTTGATTAAGATCATGATTTACTATTTGTTTTGACATCATGAATTAACTGTTATGTGTGATCTGGTTTGTGTGTGAATAGATAGTTATGATAGGAATTCTCATAATCTAATGTAGGATCAGTTGTGTTATGCATATTGTCTAGGTTCGATTGATGTGGATGATCTTGATATGTTGATGATACAATAATAGATGACTGGCATATTATGGTTTTATGTTAAAACCTATGTCGAATACTTGATGATCATAACTACTTGCTGATGTTGAATGATGACTGAATGATAAACATGATTGTTTAATGATTTAGTAATTCATATGATTGAATGATTTGTTTTGGTTGAATGATGAATGATGAAGACGTCGTATCTGTTAGGAGATCATTAGAGGTTCTGGAATACGTGACTGTTCTTGATGATGAAAACCCTACCTCGATGAAATCAAGCCCAGACGAAAACACTTAAGTGTTTTCGCCATACTTCAAGTCGACGAAAACCCTTGGGATTTCGTCGCCCAAAGGGTGTTCGCCACAAGAGGGATTTCGCCTGAAGGGTTTTTGTCTAATGATCTGTTACTTTGTTAACTCTGTTAGTTTGCTAAATCTGTTAGTCTGTTAACTCTATTAGTTCATTAACTCTGTTAAGTGGTTAACTCTGTTAAGTTATAAACGATGTTAAGTTTATTAACTCCGTTAAGTTTGTTAAGTATGTTAAACCAGTTAAATTGATAACCCAGGTTAGAATTGACTAAGAACTCAGTTGCATGAAGTATGATTGTATGAACATGAAATAATTGTTATGTGTTACTTGATGATGAGTGCTTAAGCACACTTTGTGACATAGATTGTATGTGAAACCTTAAAAACATGTACTGATTGTGTATACGTGCATAACTATAGGACTTGACTGATTACTTGTGAGCACATAGTTTAGCATACCGAGCAAACCAAGGTGACTTCACACTTTCTACAAGGCATGGGATTCCCAAGGGTTGGGAATGGGTTAAAGAACTAAAACGGAAACTACATATTCTCCTTGGGTAGGATATGTATGGCCATCCTCCATGGGTAGGATGCCAAGATTAAACCTCGCGTATTCTCCTTGGGTAGGATACGTACGTTCGTCCTCCTTGGGTAGGATAACAAGATTAAACATACTGGACCAAAACTCTATCATAAGTCCATCATTTTATATCGACTTAATCGCCGAGGCCGATGGCGAGCGGGTCATTAGTTAATAGCGCTATTAGGTTTAACAAACCTCACACCATGCCGGTAGGACGGGCGTGTACTAATGGACTAAGGCAAAGGGTCAATGATGATAGACATTGACTTAGGGCACAACTTACTTTCGTTAGTAGTCGATATGGTACGGTCTGGTAATTCACATGGGAAGCCTCCACTAATCATTGAGAAGGTTTGGGAAACAGGGTTACTGATTAAAACATGGTGTACAAAACGAACTTACGATTATTGAAACGAAACCAATACCTAATCAACCAACTGTGAACTCGCTCAACTTTGTTGTTAACTCGTTGTTACATGCCTTGCAGGTCGTTAGGTACTCATGGAGCTTGCACGGGGAGGCATGGTCGTTGTGGGACATGGATTATCATATACCATGTCAAACATTTGATACATTTGAGCTTTTGTTTTGGTTTTAAACATTATGCTTCCGCTGATTACTTAGCCTATGTTTTGTTGGACACCAATTATATTGTGTTTGGGTTTTACATTTATTTATATGCTATGTTCAATATGATTGGTGGCTTGATCCTGGTCAGTCACGCCTCCAAGCGGTGATACTCCGCATGTGGATTTTGGGGGTGTGACAGTTCACATAAATCCAACGATTACAAATGGTTCACATACATCAAATGGTTACAAATGGTTCATATACATCCAATGATTACAAATGGTTCAAAACGTAAAACAATTGTGCTAGCATGTTAAGTGAACATACATAGTAAAACATAATGAAATCATGTACTAATAGTGTACTAATGAACATAGCAAGTATATGATATGAAAACATGGAAAGCACGAAAATAACAAGTAGGCACATGTGTTTCACCACAAAACGTTTGGAAAACAGTAAAAGAGGGGTCTATGTACTCACTTGAGGATGCTTAGAAGTCTTGAACAACAACCAAGCAAAGCTAGAGGGTCACGGAATCAAACGACACCTAATATGGGTGACTAGGTAAATAAACCGGACCTAAATCGGAAGATCGGATAGAATGAGGTTTTGTAAACCAAATGAGTAGTGGAACTCATATAACATGGTTTAACAACGCCTACATTCTAAAACGGAACCTATCCTAGGTGCTTATGACCCGTTACGACCCATTAAGGTAGCTTACGCTACTTTAACGCGTCGTTCGCGCAAATGCGCGTTCGAGACGTCTAACTAGTCCTATGACAAGTATTATATGGCTAATCATGTTTAATTATGTTGCATAATTAGTTAAGTGATAAAAGTTTAAGTTACATATGCTTAAATTCCAATTATGCATGAAAAGGGCATTTTGGTCATTTTCCTAAGGCATATAAACTACCTATCATACAACTACTTAAACTAGGTGACCATAAGGTATAGCCTCGGAAGATTATTCCCTATGCAACTATGGTCACTAAACATGCTTGGTCGGATCCTAATGATCGACCAAATGGGTCGAGTTCGAAAATCTTAGCGGTGGTTTAGACCGCTTGACTTACGACTCTAAACAAGCACTAAACTAAAAGTGACGAGCTAAACATGTTGGAACATGTTTAACTAAGTTAGAAAACATGTTTTGATATCAAAACAAAGTGTTTTGATACCTAAGAGTAGTTTGGTTGCAAAATACACATAAATGAGCATTTTTACCGAAACTACGACTCGTCACTATGCCTAGTCAACGTGGTAATCAGTAGTTATAGTCACAAGGGACTATAACCATCGTGATTACGCTCACGTTGCGAAGTTCAAAAGAACTTCGTGTTGACCAAAGACTGGTCAAAGCTAAGAAAGCGATAAAAGAACGAAGGAAGCTTACAAAGGATCCTTGCTTGAACTTGATCTTATAATTCTCAGGTTTGAAGTTATAAAACCTCAACTTAGAGAATATAGATCAAGTGTGAGTTGCAACAAATGAAATGCTAGGCTATTTATACTTGTAGTGAAATCACAAGATCAAAAAAAGTGTTTGTGTGGCCATCAAGCATTAAACCCAAGCCATACAAGTGTTAGAGGCCAGCTAATTTGCTTGGGGAGGTGCTAACTTAGCTACCACACAAAGAAATTGCAAGAATGGCCCCTGAATTATCAATCTGATGCTGAAAATGAGTTTTCTGCCCAGATGAGGCCGTGGCGTCATGCCACGGCAAAGACATATGGTGGTGGCGCAGCGCCACCATGTGCCAGTTCCCAGAAATTTTGCTAAAATGGCAGAAATGGTCCCTGCACATGTTTAAGGCCTTTTTCGATGCGTTTAAACCCCGTTAACCCATTTTCAAGGCTCAATAATGAATTTTAAGTATAGGGAACTTGTAACATGTTCAAAAATATGTCGGATGCCAGTTCGTTTGGCCGTACGATCACGTTATTCGGTTAATTGCGACGAAACACGAATGAACGTGAAAAACGATCCAAATTACGCGACGAATGGATTTTTATCATGCCAATCACTAAAATAAAATATTTTAGTGGTTACATAATTTTTTGGATGTCCGAATGTATTCAGAACGTGAGATATGCGCGAAAATACAAACTTGTGCACTTTTTGACGCTTTTAGTCCCTATTGATCAAGAAAGTTTATTTTTGCGCACCAAACACCGCAAAGCCTATTTCTAAGCTATGTAAAGGATATTTAGGGCATATTTAACTTATGATCAAGTTCTGGAATGTTCGTTACAGTACAAATCGGCATACTTTCGTAGTTTGTCGAAATTAGTCCCTGTAAGCGAATAAACTTGATTTCGCCACACCAAACCCTCCAAAACTTATTTCTAAGTTATGTATAGGTTATTTAAGGTATGTTAAGCCTATTTCACTATTATGGAGTGTTCGTTGCATTAAACTGGTTATATTTACGCATCAGTGCGCGTATAACCTTCCAGAGAGCGATTTAAAGCTTGAAATCGAACATGAATTGATATGTGCAAACAATACACGTATTTTTACAAATCCCAAGTATGAAACACAATATTTCATAAATTTGGTATTTGTTTGATGGTCGCAGAGGCACAGGTGTCACAGTCTCCCCTACTTTAGGAAATTTCGTCCCGAAATTTATTCGTAGGAGTCTGTCTGTGACGCTGTGTTAAATAATTACCTTGCATGGAATCTAGGGTGTTTATCTATTTGCGTAGAATAACCCATCAAAGATTATGAAAGGCATAATCCTATCATTTCTCTCAACGGACAATTTTTAAAAATGAAAATGAAGGAAAAATCAAGGGTATTCATTTCCCTCGATAGATATTCTTCAGAAACGAAAATGAACGGAATGAGTCATTTTCCTCAATGGGTATTCTTCAGAAACGAAAATGAATGAATAATCAAGAATATTAATTTCCCTCGATGGATATTCTTCAGAAACGAAAATGAACGGAATGAGTCATTTTCCTCAATGGGTATTCTTCAGAAACGGAAATGAAGGAAAAATCAAGAATATTCATTTCCCTCGATGGATATTCTTCATAAATGAAAATGAACGGAATGAGTCATTTTCCTCAATGGGTATTCTTCAGAAACGGAAATGAAGGAAAAATCAAGAATATTCATTTCCCTCAATGGATATTCTTCAAAAACGAAAATGAACGGAATGAGTCATTTTCCTCAATGGGTATTCTTCAGAAACGGAAATGAAGGAAAAATCAAGAATATTCATTTCCCTCGATGGATATTCTTCAGAAACGAAAATGAACGGAATGAGTCATTTTCCTCAATGGGTATTCTTCAGAAACGGAAATGAAGGAAAAATCAAGAATATTCATTTCCCTCGATGGATATTCTTCAGAAACGAAAATGAACGGAATGAGTCATGTTCCTCAATGGGTATTCTTCAGAAACGAAAATGAAGGAAAAAGAAAAACCAGGGATATTCATTTCCCTCGATGGATATTCTTCAGAAACGAAAATGAACGGAATGAGTCATTTTCCTTAATGGGTATTCTTCAGAAACGGAAATGAACTGAGTCAACTCTAGACACATGACAAAACTTGTTGTGGTTTCTGTGCACTGAATTCCATAATTATGTATGCATCCATAATTATGTAATTCCTTGCACAGTCCGCACAGTTTGTTTTGTAATGTGAAGGGGAAGAAAATCAAACCTGTGATGAGTGTGACTAGACTATCATAGGGTCCTTTTAATTAGATCGACAAATGATCTCTTTAATTAGATCACCAATCAGTCTTTTCAGCTATATCATCACATGATATTCCTAACCAGATTTTTGGATCAATCTGTTTAACTAGACCACTCAAGGGGTCTAATTATGGAATAGTACATCATATTCCAAGGGTCTTTACTATTACGTAGAAGCCCATTAAGGATTTAAGGTAGTACCTTTGGATATCCTACTATGAATCCCTCATATGAGATATGGAAGATTGGTTCTTTTTTGTTACAATATTGGTGTGACACTGACATTCAGTATAGCAACCGAAAAAATATGTTGAAGTGATTATTGACATATGTTTTACATTGACTAGAAAACCATGAAAACGAATACTGGTATCGATACCAATGTTGTTTGGCACGTCATTGATGTTGTTTGGATGGTATTGGTTCAATTTTCACAAAAAAGAACAAATAATCAACTATGTTTGACCCGTTCGCATAAAACTTATATTATCAAAATATAGATACAAATAGTAACATCGTAACTGTAACAACCCGCTTTTTGGAAAGTCAAAGTCAAAGGAATAAAAGATTGCTAATTGTGATCTGTCACTCCTTGCTTGACAGATTAAATCATACTTTCGACTTGTAATCGGATCTTTTATTTAATCACTTTAGTTGTATTATGTGGAGTATCTATTAATAATCAAGGTTTAATCGCTTGTTTAATCGCTAATCGACTTAACACTAATCGCATCGCTATCGCATTCGCAACTCGAATTATGTGTTCTGGAAATTGTTTTACGTGTGTGTGCCTTTATGTGTTATTTGTGCATGTTATGTTTATGTTGAGGTGATTAATCGCAATCGCAATTCTATCGCATCGCAATCTAATCGCAAACACTAAATGCAAGTTAATTATAAGTGATTGTATGTTAGATATAGTAGTTAGGTTATTTGTGTGACTATTGGATAATACTACCGCATCGCTCACTCGAATCGCATCGCAACACTCATCATGCAAATCGAAACGACAAAACTCAACACGCCGGACACTTGGATCAAATGGCCAACCGATCGAGTGGCCATCCGATCAGATTGCCATCCGATCAAACCGCCATCCGATCGGTGGCCAATCCGACACTAATGCACATTCCCTATTTGGAAACCCTATAAATACCCTCCTGTCATATCATTTGTGATGTGACAACCCTCTCACTCGACCAGCAGCACTCAAGCCTTATTCCTCTCGATTCTTGTAAGTTTTCAACTTAAATCTTGTACTTCTATGATCTACACGCACTTCTTCATCATTTTCACCTTTGAATCTCAACTTTTAACCATGAAATCACCGGGTTTGAGGTGTTTTAGGATGACGTCATCATGGAGTTCTTATGAACTTCAAGATTTGGCTTCATTCCACCAAGAACAACTCAGATCTGAAGGATTTCCACATGATTTCACAACGATTTCGCATAGATCTAAACATTTTCAAAATTAAAAGGATTGAAAGATGGTTTCTAACTTTCTTTCAACTCTTTTACACTCAATACACTCAAAACCGATAAAATCGGAGCTCGTTCTGACCTTCTACTCTTTCTTAGTGATGAGTAGGTTCAAGATCTGGTTTCCATCAGAGAGACAACCGATTTCGGGTTAAACAAGAACAACCATCACAAACCAGTAAACTGGTCGGATTTGGGTGATTCCTGTTCGATCGGACGACTTGGGACTTGACGAGGTTCTGTTGTTTAGTATGTTGTCAAACCGTCTCGAACTAACCGCAACTTTCAAAATAATCAAGTTCAAAACGATCAGATGCGTTGGGACGGATTGCCGTCCGATCGGATTGCTATCCGATCGAACCGCAATCCTATCGAATTGCACTTGAGGTTCAACACTTAAACAATTTTCAACAAGTTCAATACCTAAGTTAGTTCTAACGGATTGTCATCCGATCGGATTGTCATCCGATCGGATTGCTATCCGATCGGATTGCTATCCGATTCGAGTGAACGTCCTGCTGTGAACTTGTTCTCAACTGAGAAGCCTCGCCAATTGGATCACCATCCGATCGAATGACCGTTCGATCGATCGACCTGAAGGGTAGAGATACTTCTCTGTTTTCAAAATGCTACAACGAAAACTTCAAAGCCATCATACACAAACACATCCTCACCAAGCGAATGTCAATCCGACCGAATGGCCATCCGATCGGATGACCATCCGAACGGATTAACATCCAATTGAATGACCATCTGATCGGATTTCCATCCGATCGGATTACCGTTCGACACTTGGTCACTTTTCACCGTTTTACGCATCATTCTTTGCTTATGCTATCATTAACTGTTTAGGCTAATCACTCTAGCGCTCCCTTCAATCCATTTCCATCGCTGTGAGTATACTCGATCCCTTTTTGCTTTATGCACTTTTGGATGTTACATACGTTACATATTCTAAATCACAATCAAACACACAACGCAAACACTATTTATACGCTGACCGCTATTGGATGTTACTTGTTACTCGATGAATGCTTGTATGTTATGTTAACACAGTGATTGTTGCCTGACGCCTTAGCAACAATAGTACTATTTGTTTGGACTCAGCACCTGTCGTGGACAGGGGTTGTTAAGGTTACCTCTCACATGTCACAGTGGTGATATGTGTTGCGCATTCTAAAACTCGCAGTCTAGTATGTGCATATTTCATTGTCGATAACCTACTAGCTTTGCATTATACATGTCACATGCTGGTTATGCGTAAACGCTTTCGAACTCTACTATACTAATAAACTTGTATGCTCACCTTTACACTATGTGTATTGACCTCTATTTTAACGTATGTGATAGGTGTTTGAAATGCTTAGGATGTTGTGCTCTTGCTTTTGTGGAATCAAGTAGGAGAGAGTCTAGAAACAAACAAACAATTTATTTATTTGAATCTGAGTTGTCGGAATATGTTATTCGTCTTTGAGATATCGCTATCTGTAATAACTTATTTGCTTAATAGGTTATGGTATGGGACATAATATTAACTATTCGGTAAAGTAGTTGTTATGGAATTTCTCTTGGACAATCTGTTTTGCTCAGTGCCATGCGCTGATGTTTCTGTCATCGGTTGGGGTGTGACATGTTGGTGCATGCGTCTGTCGACTTCGTCTTGTATCGAGTCTTATGTTGTATTAGATAGATCTAGGCACGTTGTACGAGAAAAATGTCAAATATAGGGTGAGAGGTCATTTCACACGTTGTATTAGATAGATCTAGGCACCCTGACTTTTGCGGAAGCGTGATTATGGTGTGACTTACTTGTTATCATTGCATTCAACCATATCAAACAACTATATGATAAAATCAAAGATTTGTCATCCATAAAATGAGTTTAAAACATAATAACATTGTCTAAAACGTAGACTTCAAATTTAAGTTTTACAAACCATATGAATTGTGTAAAAGTTCGCTAAGGACTTGTCAAAAGATAATAGTTGTAATCAAAGTTTGGAAGACGTGTCTCGTCCAGGATTAAGACACGCTGGCCAAACCCAAGAACCATGGATGACATCTTTATACTTAACATGACTTGGAACTCCAACGCCCGCCAGATCCATACTTAATTTCCTGAAATACATGCAGTTTGAAAAACATCAACAAAAGTTGAGCGAGTTCATGTGTATGTGAGTTTGTATAAATCGTTAATATATGTCTGCATAAATCGTTAAAATGTGTCTGTATATCCTTGGTATGTAGCAATAAGGAAAGAAAAAGAAAGATCAATCAATGTGTAGCTAATACATTAATAAGTGACATGGTCTAGGAAGCACTCAAACCTGTAACGCGTATTTCATACCGGTCCTTCCGGCGGAACGACATAGTCACCACATACAGCCACACGCTGGCCCATGTGTGGGGCTCGCAACACCCAATAGATCTATCACTCATGCCTCTCGGTCCTTATACAAGGATTAATGGTCTTACGATAATAGCCTATCCATTCACGTGATCTAACAGTAAATTCCTTAGCTAATCATACCTTGTAAATAAATGTCTGTAAATGTCTGTAATATTTGTAACATGTATTTCACCCCCGAAGTATAAAACTGAAAATAGTTAAGAGAAAAGGGGGACATGAACTCACAGTATTGCGTCTTCGGTACTCGTAACCCAAATCTCCTCAGCAAACACGACTACCTACAATGGTCTAACGTCTATTAGACGAACGGGCCGTGCCTTGTCTTAGTATTAATTAGTGCCTTTGAGTTACGTTTTAAAGTGTCTTCAATATTTTAGTAATAATACTTCTCATACTTTTGTATTCGTATTTCCTTCCCAAGGATGGGATATTTTACATATGTCTGTTTGTATTGGAATTATATTTTTAAGTCCCATTTTAGAGAATACATATTTAACCATATTCCTGTATAAAACCAACCTCCGATACTCCGTATTTTTTTATAAAAATTATGGCGAGTTTTATGCTTGAAAAACATAGTCTAGAATATACTAGTAAACACTTGTCCAGAAAATATTTACTAAGTGTTAGGATTTTCGGAAAATCTCGCCATAGTCTCCTTTGTAAATAGAGGTGTCCATGCTTAGTAGCATATCATTTTCTTTTACATATATCCCGTAGCTTGTTCCCACATAGCCAACCCGACAATCATACATGCAGTATACCACTTATGTCGTTTCAGCTTTATTAGTCAAAACTGGACTGTTTTTGACCATTTTAATAAAATAGTTATCCTTCTCCAAAAATTCCCAAATTTTTACAGGATGTCAAAAACATTCCAAATTTTATTGTGTAAAAATATCGGGGCCCAGTTCATTATAAATATTATATAAAAATTTATTTACCCGACTGCGATCAGATTTGTTGCTTTCTGATCGCAGCTTACGGAAAAATTCACTAAAAATTAATCGTAAGTCCGATTGACGAAATTCCAGCTGGAGGATCGCGGAAACAACAGTGACCATCTACAGTAAAAATTACATGAGTTGATTTTACTCAGGTTTCAAGTTACGACTCCGAATATGACATACTTTTTCAGCAGAAAAATCGCAGCTTGAGCTGCGGTCTAAAAACAGTTCTTTAAAAATAGTAAACGACCTCGAAAAATTACGATTCCAGTGCCATTTGTTCAGTTGTTCAAAATTACATAATTTAGACTCCAGAAATTCAGATTTTCGATTTAAAATGACCTAGTTACAGCCTGTTGAAGTTGGCTGGAAATTCCAATCAGCATGTTTATTTATAGTTTAATGCCTCTAAAATCACATTACCAAGTGTCCTAACAATGATTTATTAATAATTTTAATGATCAAACATCATGCATGTTTTATCCAACCCTAAATCCACCCGATTTCATCTTCATGCAAACTTTTATATGATTTTATGTAAGGTTCCATGCTCAACCTTTTTAGTGTTTGAACATATCATCCTACTGCATATCACAACCAAGAAGGAGATGGAACAAGGTGTAGAGACTTACTTCTAGCTTCAAGCTAGGGAAGAAATCTAGTGCAAAGATGAAGAGAAAAGATGGTGATAAAGTCTTGAACAAAGCTTCCTTGAAAGCTCTTCTATCTAGCAACTTCTATGAATGATCTTCAAGCTTGGAAAGGGAACTTGTAATGAAGAAGATGAATGTATGAGAGAGATGGGAGGTGGGTTCGGTTATGGGGGAGCTGAATTAGGGAGAGAGAGCAAGTGAGAGAGTGTAGGATTTGTAATGATGAGAGATCTCAAGTGGCCAATGCATGAATAGATGCTCTTACACACCTTGGATACTTACACAAGCCATGAACCACCAATTGCAAGCCATAAGATCTACTTGGAAGTTGAGCACTATGATGAGGTTGATATGGTGGGTCCATAAGGGCAGAAAATTCGGTTGGGAGGGGGGGTAAATTGTAAATTTTGATAATTAATGGGTAAATAATTAGGAGGTTATTGGTATTTTCTAGAATAGTGAGTGTATGTCATGTTTCTATAGTGTGTGGGGATTTTTGTGACCGTGATTACTTAAGAATAATAAAATAATGTTTCTGACAAAATTTTGGTGTCCCGGGTAATGTCCGGTTGCTCGGTTACGTATCGTTCCGTTAAAGTGTTAAATTGTACCGCAGCGTGTCTTTCATGCATCTTTTTGTAACGAAATCATTCCTGGCACTTAGGAAAGTATACAGGACCACTCTGCCATATTTGTGTATTCTACTGGTATAAAAAAATGCTGAATTTTATAAAAGAATGCAGAATTCTGAATTTAAAGTGTGTTTTAGGCACTTCCCAGCACTATATCTATCACCTAATGACGCAGTCTTATGGTCCTCACTTCCCTACACTCCAAACCAGTGTAGTACCCTATCCTTGGCTCATACTGGCCATAAAAACATTGTCTGTCTATGTGCTGGCATTGTCAGCATTATTTCTGAATCAACCGTTCAGTGTGTTAACTGTGCTGAGTGCATCAAGTATGTCACTAATGTTGGTGTGTAATGAATGGAGTGACTGTATAAAATGTGATGCATGTATATATGATATAGAATCATAGAGCAGTTTAAATTGTCAGTTGTAATCAAGCACAGTCATTAAGCACATAATCGGAATTAATTAATTTGTACAGTACCTGAAATTTTGAGGGTTGTCACAATATTCTAGCTGAATTGAACTCGGTACGTCTGTTTCCGCCTTTCGTATTGAGAAAAAAACTCTTCTGAACGACTCGTTTGGGTCTGAAAACGATCCTACAAGTGGTATCAGAGCTCAGGAGGAAGAGTTCTTACCAATTCAGCTGCAATTTCTGATTTCTACACCTTCTTTTTCAAAATTAACAACTTTTCACGGTTAAAATCGGCTAATTTTCTCACATTTTGTGCGCAACAGTGTTTTAACGAATCCTTGAAAGTATTGGATCTTAATTCGATATAAAATTGGTAAAATCTGTAATTTCGCTTGAAAAACAGCTCGAGTATGATCACATCAGCATAATTTCGCTTGAAGTTGTTGTTAATTCCGTTCGAAATCAGCTATTCCACTCCAAATTGTTATTCCGTTTGAGTGATTTCGCTTGAGATTGGCTATTCCGTTTGAAAGAGTGTTAGTTCACACGAAATTAGGTAATTCCGTGTGAAGTTGGTATTTCGTTTGTACAGGTATTTCGTGTGAGATTGGGATTTCGTTTGAAAGTGTAAATTCCGTTTGAAAAGGCTTATTTCGTACCAAAAGGTTATTCCGCGTGAAAGTTAATTCCGTTTGAACTTGACTGTTTGTGAACTCCTGAAAACCGAATCATGGAAGAGGAATTTTATAACGCATTTGCTACTACCCCACCTACTCCGGCTAGTGTTACTCAGAACTTGACAATGGAAAATGAAACGGGCACTATGCAAAAACCGCCAAAGCTTATGAACATTGAAGAGTATAAAGGATAGGATGAACGATTCGAAAATTGGGTGCAAGCAAATTATTTGGATGCTTGGGAATGTGTGGAAACAAAATATGTTAGACCGACGAATAATGAGGAAGAGGAGATTGCTATTAAAGATCTAAGTGCTGATGATAGAAAAAAATACAAAAATGAAAAGATGATGATTAGTTTATTGCATCAAGCTGTGAAGGAAGATATCTTGGTTTTACTACAACACACTGGAAGTGCATATTCAATCTGGAGAGCATTAAAATCAAAATTTGTTGGAAGCAAAGAAATGATCAAGAACAAAAAATCACTTTTGAAGAAAGAGTTCGATTTATTTCGTGGTTTGAGAACTGAAAGCACAAAGCAGATCATCGAAAGATATTGCAATCTGTTAGTCCAAATGAAGAGAGTGAGCATCAATAAAGATAATGAAGAGTTGGTAGAAAAGTTGGCTGATGCATTGCCACATGAAACTTGGGGTACGTATTTGATGATTGTGACAACCCGAACTTTTAAGATTAGTGTTGCTTGATTTCATACTTCTGATGTCACGATATTGCTCGTTCACATTTTTGTTACATTAGACGTGTTGTAAAATTTTTACGATAAACTTGTCGAAGGTAGCATACTTGGGTCAACTTTGATGTTTAGTTAGTTTAGGAACCGTTTATTTATTGGGCCGCCCGACTCAGACCTTGTCCAAACCTTTATCTTTGAAATCTAAAGGTGTAACTACATATATGTGGGATCGGCCCATGTGATTTGATTTCTCCCCTTGTGATAATCGGCCCAATCCCCCACTTGTAGCATGGACCGAACCACCTAAGCCCAATATCCAAACCTTTCCTTTAAGTGTACGTAAGTTTGTATGGGATTCAATATACTTGTTACAAACCCTATTTTTTCCCCAAAAACCATCGACGGCAGTAGACCTACACCCCACCCATTGGATTTGCAGCAACTGGAGAACCCCTCTTTTTCTTCACACTCGAGACCGTGTCAATCCAGCACCTTCGACTTCGGTTAGTTTATTGTTAGCATATTAAACATGTGTCATTAGTTTGATTGTTGTTCTTGATGGTGACATAAACATATGCTTATATGTGAGATTATATATGTATTTGTATTTTCATGAATAAATGATAATAAACCTTGGATAAACTTGTGTAATATAAGCAAAATAAGTAGAGGATGTTAATAATGAATGAATCGATGATATGCATGAATCTGACTTGTGCCATTAATTACTTGATTGGATAACTATTAGTGTTGTTGGAATCTATGTCAATATCGAGATGATGGGACAAATCGGTGGACTATGATTGAGACTTGTGAATTGTCGATTAAATGATGGTGTTGGTTATGTGAGTGGATGATGATTATGTCATAATAAGTGTTATGTTAATAACCATGAAAAGAATATCATACTGCCACTGATTCTGTTATGTGATACTTGATGTGAATTAGGATGTCATATGGTTGTCAAGCAAATAATCAGCATGTGACAACTTTAATATGTGAAACAGTTTTAGTATTGTTTGTGGGTGGATTGGGATTGGAACGATAATACTATATGTGTGCTTAATTTGTGGGCTGTAATTGTTTGTGTAAGTGGGCCGAATGCCTTAACAGGATGGGTATATATTTGGGTAACCGGTAATTGCTAGGTGGTTTAGTGGAACTGTTGGGCCGGGATATATGTATATGTATTTACGTAATCAGCTTTGGGGGGTCGAGTATGTTGTTACACCCTCCTTTGATGAACATAGAACTTGTAACATATAAGGTGGGTTGGGTATTGTAGAATGGAGCCACTACGTGATATGTGAATACTCGATTACTCAATGTAAACGGATTGATTACCATGATATCAATTACATGCGTGTGTTATACATACAATAAATATGTTGTATGTGATCGATGGATATGTGATCTATTTGAATATGAAAGTTGTGGGTTATATACAAGTAGAACTGACTGTTATCGGTAACCCTTTTAGGACGTGTTTGATCAACTGTTAAACAAGTAACTAGTCATACCGAGCAAGCCAAGGTGAGTTCACACTCCTAAGGCATGGGATTCCCGGTGGGTTGGGAATGGGATTGAATAACTACTCATACTATCATTACTATTAAACTACTTTTCACTGTCCTCGGATTGAAGGGCATGTACGTAAAACCTACGTACACTCATACTTACTACTGTCCTCGGATTGAAGGGCACGTACGTAAAACCTATGTACACTCATACTTGCTACGGTCCTTGGATTAAGAAGGGCACGTACGGATATGACTAGTCTAATGACATACAACATGGGAAGCCCCCACTAATCATCGCAAACATGTTTGGGAAACCGCGATACGGATTAATACGATACACATGGGAAGCCCCCACTAATCTTCGCAAACATGTCTGGGAGACCGCGATACGAATTAATACGATACATGGTTTACAAAACGAACATATGATTTACAAAACGAATGCTATAACCAAACAACCAACTGTGAACTCGCTTAACTTTGTTGTTGACTCGTTGTTACATGTCTTGCAGGTCGTTAGGTACTCATGGAGCTTGCACAGGGAGGTGCAGTCGTTGTGGGACATGGCAGTGTGTACCATGCTAAAAACATTCCTTTATTTCGTACTTAATACTTACATTGGGTTTTACAATTATGCTTCCGCTAAACACTTAACTACGTTTTTAATTTGAAACACCTTTCATATTGTGTGGTTGAATTTTACTTATTACTTGTTATGTTCAATATGATTGGTGGCTTGATCCTGGTCAGTCACGCCTCCAAGCGGTGATACTCCGCGTGTGGATTTTGGGGGTGTGACAATGATGTTGAGAAATAAGAAAGATTTTGCGAATTTGACACTGAACAGGTTCATTGAAAAGCTTGAAGCTCAAGAGATGGAACAGAGGAAGATATCAAGAAAGAAAGATTTTGATGGTGAACAAGATATCGGTCTGTATTACAAAGGAGGTATCAGTGATAAGATCAACATGTCACCAAAGGTCGAGACTGCTTTCAATGCTAAGAGTTCATCTGGAGGATCTTCTAAAGGATCAAACAGCAAAACAAGTTTTTCTTTATATCCATCATTTGATCCAAATCTGTCAACAACAAAGAATGGAAAGAGGTTACAATGCAATATTGTTTTAAATCTTGAGAATGATGAAAATTTCTCAGAAGAGGTTGCAAAAAGTCATATGTCTTTGCTGGGAACTGTGCTGGAATCATATGGAAGTCTTGTAGCAGGAAAGATCGGGAATCCAATGTTGACAAAAGAGGATTACGATCAGATTGATGCTGAGGAGATGGAAATGATGGATATAAAGTGGTGTTAAGCGAGTGTTTTGAGAAGAGCCGAAAAGTTTAAACAAATTACGGGAAGAGATGATTTTCGTGATGCAAATGTTTCTACTTTAGGATTTGATAATCTAAAGTTACTTGTTTTCGTTGCAGGGAAAAAGGACACTTCAAGAGGGAGTGCACAAATAGGGAAGCAAGTGGAGCTCAAAATCCGTTCAGCAACAATGACTACTATCGAAAAGCAATTTATCATCAAGTTGCTCATCAACCACATCAACAAGAACCACAAACTGCACATGCCAGGAAGACAATTGAGGAATCATCAAAGAGAGCCTGCATGGTGAATCAAGATGATAAAAAGTCTACAAGTGGTTTTAGTTGGGATATGTCACACCCCCAAAATCCATGTGCGGAATACCACCGCTTGGAGGTGTGACTGACCAGGATCCAGCCACCAATTATACTAAACATTGGTCAATAGTAAAGATGCCCACCAACCACAATAGTTAGTAAACATCATAGTTCGAAGTTTTAAAGGTTTTAAGTTCAAATAACATTTTAAGTAAACAGCGGAAGCATGAACCAAACGGTTTCAAAACAAAGTTCATAGTTCAAGATTATTCAGCTTGAGTCGCAACCTCAATTGTCTTAGATTTAGTCTCGAGTCGAGATCATGGGTTCTCGAGTCGAGACCTAGATGGTCTCGAGTCCTTGGAGTCTGCTTTGAGTACTTGGACATGATCTCGAGTCGTGACTGCTGTGGTCTCGAGTTGTCATGAGTTGGTTTCGAGTCGAGACTGGTGGTCTCGACTTGCACACCTGATGACCGAGACCTTCTAGAACCTATCCGATTGTACTATCCAATAGAATTTCATATGCATGATCTAGTGTACTATCCAATAGAAATTCCCTAAACATGTTTCTTTGTCTAACATTTGATTAAAATGGATCAAACACACAATATTTCAAATATTCATGTCATATTCAACAAGTTCATCATTTTAGGGTTTTCATCATTTTGCAACATGATTATTCAAACAACCCTATCCTAGCATATACTCAAATCAGCATCATCGATTCCTGAATCTAACATACATTCCTCGGATTGCAATCATACACATACACACTCATATTGTCCTATCAACCTTGCATGTTATCTAACAATTTCCTATCAAAACATGAACATGCCTTGCATATCATCCTATCATCACTATAACACAAAATCTATCATTAAACTTAGTCATCTTAACTCGTCTATCCTCATAGAACATGTGCATTATCAATCAAGTATACATCTTTGATAATTTAAGACATCATCCAATATATATTCTATCGTTTAACCGAGATATGGCACTAACCGAAACTTGTTTGGTTGTGAGTGTGTGAGATGATGAAGGAAGTGTCCAAGCGATGACTACGAGCTGATCCGGAGGTCTTGATGCTTTCGGTTTGAGTCCGAGAGAGAGAGGAGAGGGGATGATAGGTGTTTGGTTTAGGGTTTTCTAGAGAGAGAGAGAGAGAGTGTGTGTAAAGGGGAGTGTGTGAGGGTTTTAGGTTGATATAAAATGTGGTGCACCCCAATGGGTTCCGGATGGGTTTAAAGGATGGGTGTGGCCCAAGCGGCCCAACTGTTTACTCGAGACCAAGTGGTCTCGAGTCGGGTTCGCGGTCTCGGCCCACTACAAACACACACACACACACACACACACATATATATATATATATATATATATCACGTATACATACTCAAAACAAGGATCACATAGAACATGAGGATAAACACAACTTTCATTTAATAACATATATACACGCAACGAAAATACAAGGTATTTGCTCGGGAAAACCTAGAGTGTCACATTATCCCCAAGTTTTAAGAACATTCGTCCCGAAAGTTAAGGCAGCCACTGACAAGCTAGTGTTAGTGAGAACGTTTCAACGGGGTGTCACATTATCCCCCCGTTAGTTTGGAATTTCGTCCCGAAATTCGGTTGTAGCTTCAGTGCTGGGAGTTTCATTTGGGAACAACTGGGGATACTTGTGCTTCATCTGGTCTTCCCGCTCCCAGGTAAACTCTGGGCCACGGCGTGAGTTCCAACGAACTCGCACGAGAGGTATTTGGCTACGTTTGAGGGTTTTGATCTCACGATCCATAATCTCAATCGGTTCCTCAGTAAAGTGTAGCTGTTCGTCAATAGTGAGTTCCTTGAAAGGGATGATGAGTGTTTCATCTGACAAACACTTCTTCAGATTAGACACGTGGAAGACGTTATGCACAGCACTCAGTTCTTCAGGCAGATTCAATCTGTAAGCGACCTTACCGATCTTTTCGGTAATTTCCAAGGGTCCGACATATCTCGGATTAAGCTTGCCCCGTTTTCCAAAACGAACCACACCCTTCCAGGGTGAGACTTTAAGTAGAGCCCGGTCACCAACCTGGAACTCTAGCAGTTTCCTTTCCTTATCAGCGTAGCTCTTCTGACGGTCACGAGCTGCCGCCATGCGTTGCCTAATCTGGGCAATCTTTTCGGTAGTGTCTACTACATGTTCTGGGCCTGTGATCTGGCTGTCACCAACCTCCGCCCAGCAGAGGGGCGATCGGCATTTACGACCGTACAATGCCTCAAAGGGTGCCGCCTGAATGCTGGTGTGGTAGCTGTTATTGTAGGAGAATTCCACTAACGGTAGGTGCTTCTCCTAATTTTTTCCAAAATCGATCACACATGCCCTAAGCATGTCTTCGAGGGTTTGGATGGTGCGTTCAGATTGCCCATCCGTTTGCGGATGATAAGCGGTGCTCATGTCTAAACGTGAGCCAAAAGATTTGTGCATAGCTTGCCACAATTCAGAAGTAAAACGCGCGTCTCGATCGGATATAATAGAGGTTGGCACTCCGTGCTTCGAAACCACTTCCTTTAAGTATACCTCTGCTAAGGTAGAGAACTTGTCTATTTCTTTAATAGCCAAAAAGTGGGCAGATTTGGTTAATCGATCCACTATCACCCAAATGGTGTCATTTCCGCGTTGGGACCTAGGCAAGCCGGTAACAAAATCCATGGAAATTTGCTCCCATTTCCACTGTGGGATCTCTGGTTGTTGGAGTAGGCCTGATGGTTTCTGGTACTCCGCCTTGACTCGTGCACAAGTCAAACATTTTCTGACATAGGTTGCTATGTGGGCTTTCATGCCAGGCCACCAGTATGTAGTTTTTAAGTCATGGTACATCTTATCCGCACCAGGGTGCACTGAGTAACGGGACTTATGGGCTTCATCCATTACAAGCTCACGCAAATTCCCATAAAGTGGGACCCATATACGCCCGTGTACGTAGTAAGCACCATCTTTTTTCTTGTTCTAGCCATTTCCTTGATCCTCGCAGGGACTCAGCCCTGACGTTCTCGGCTTTCAATGCTTCGACCTGGGCGTTTCGGATTTGCGTAGGGAAGTTCGAGTGGATGGTGAGTTGTAAGGCACGAACACGCTTGGGTTTGGTCTCCTTTCTGCTGAGGGCGTCAGCTACCACATTAGCCTTGCCTGGATGATATTTAATTGCGCACTCGTAGTCATTTAGGAGTTCGACCCATCGGCGTTGCCGCATATTCAACTCCTTTTGTTCCATTATGTGCTGGAGACTCTTGTGATCAGTGTAAATCGTGCATTTGGTACCGTATAGATAATGTCTCCAAATCTTGAGCGCGAAAATCACAGCTCCGAATTCTAAGTCATGTGTCGTGTAGTTCCGTTCGTGGATCTTGAATTGTCGCGAGGCGTAAGCAATAACCTTCTCGCGTTGCATCAACACGCAGCCAAGTCCTTGAATAGAAGCGTCGCAGTAAACAACGAAGTCGTCGGTACCTTCAGGTAAGGAAAGAATAGGAGCACTACAAAGGTTCTTCTTTAGTTCCTGAAAGGCAGATTCCTGAGCATCACTCCATTTGTAAGCAACACCCTTCTGAGTGAGGGTCGTAAGTGGTTGAGCGATCTTAGAAAATCCCTTGATAAATCTTCGATAGTATCCTGCCAATCCCAAGAATTGGCGGACTTCAGTCGGAGTCTTAGGTATAGGCCAATTCTTAATGGACTCGATCTTAGCGGGGTCGACATGGATCCCATCCTGATTGACTATGTGCCCAAGAAAATGGACTTCTCTAAGCCAGAAATCACATTTCGAGAATTTGGCGTACAGTTGCTCATTACGAAGGAGTTCGAGAATAAGACGCAGGTGTTGTTCGTGCTCCTCTTGACTCTTCGAGTAGATTAAGATGTCGTCAATAAACACAATTACGAACTTGTCGAGGTAGGGTTTGCACACTCGGTTCATGAGATCCATGAAGATCGCAGGTGCGTTGGTCATTCCGAAAGGCATAACAAGGAATTCGTAGTGGCCATAGCGGGTTCTGAAAGCCGTCTTAGAGATGTCCTCGTCGCGGACTCTCAGCTGGTGATAACCTGATCGCAGGTCAATCTTGGAATAATAGCTCGACCCTTGCAGTTGATCAAACAGATCGTCGATACGGGGAAGTGGATAGCGATTCTTGATGGTAACTTTGTTCAGTTCGCGCTAATCGATGCACATCCGGAATGTGCCATCCTTCTTTTTGACAAAGAGCACTGGGGCTCCCCAGGGTGATGAGCTAGGACAGATGAAACCCTTGTCCAAAAGTTCTTGTAATTGAGTAGAAAGTTCCTTGAGTTCTGCGGGGGCTAGTCGATAAGGTGCACGAGCTATAGGTGCTGCTCCGGGAGCTAGCTCGATTTGAAATTCGACCTGACGGTGAGGAGGGAGTCCAGGTAGTTCTTCAGGGAATACCTCGGGGTAGTCGCGTACAACAGGAAAATATTCAATCCTATTTTCCTTTTTCTGCGTGTCGGCAACAAGTGCTAAGATAGCGGTGTGCCCCTTTCGTAAACACTTCTGGGCTTTTAAGATTGAAATAATGCCTGTGACTTCTCCGCTTTTGTCGCCTTGAACAATAAGGGGTTTGCCAGGAGGACGGGGAATACGAATAGCTTTCTCTTGGCAGAGGATTTCGGCTCGATGCTTGGATAACCAATCCATACCAATGACGACGTCGAAGCTTCCGAGAATGATGGGGAAGAGATCGATACGGAAGGTCTGACCAGACAATTCTAGTTTGCAGTTACGAATGACGTGTGAGGCCTCGAGGTTTCTACCATTAGCTATCTCAACGATGTGCTTAGAGCTTAACGGCGTAAGAGTGGACTTAAGCTTCTTACTAATACGTAGGGATACATAACTAGCATCTGCTCCAGAATCAAATAATATGGAAACGTAACGATCATTAAGTAGGAACTTACCCGCCACAACGTTGGGGTCATTCCTTGCCTCTCCAGCTCCAATCACAAAAGCCCTTCCTCTTGCACCATTTCCAGCATTGTTGTTATTGTTCCCAGCACCCTGATTGTTGTTGTTCTGATTCTGGTTCAGCTGAGGGCAATCCTTTCGCATGTGCCCTATTGCCCCACATTTGTAGCATTCACGATTGTTTCCTTGCTGCTGCTGTTGCTGTGGATGATGCTGATTCTGCCTAGCTGGGAACTGGCTTCGGCAGTCTTTGGCTTCATGCCCCATCTTGTTGCATCGCTGACATTGACCTTTGCCACATGGCCCACTGTGGTGTCGGTTACATTTGTTACACTTGGGGTGGTTTCCTCGATAACCACCCTGTTGCTGAGGGCCTTTGTTGTTTTCAGTCTTCCTTTGTTGAGCTGGGGCCTGAGTGGGGTTAGCATCCTTTCCCTGACTTCCATCCCACTTTCGTTTGTTGTCGCTAGAAGTTCCAGCAGTAGTACCGATCCTCTTGGGCAACTTGCCCTCCTCCACAGCCTAATTGGTGAGTTTGTGAGCAAGACGAACCACGGGCTGTATGGTATTGAGGTTGGCTGAGGTCACATGGCTCCGGATTTCTGGGACCAAGCCTTTGATGTACAATTCGATCCTTCGATACATAGGTCGGGACATGTTTGGGCAAAGTGCAGCATAGTCGTTGGACTGCTTGGTGTAGGTCTCAATCTCTGATCCAACCATCTTGAGCTCATAGTACTCGTTCTCGAGTTTGTGGATGTCATCCCTGTGACAGTACTCCTCTTTGATCATGTCCTTGAAATCTTCCCACGCAGTAGCATTAGCAGTTTCCAGACCAAGCATCCGAATCTGTGCTTTCCACCATGAAAGCGCGTTTCCTTCAAGCGTACCAGTCGCGAACTTAACCCAATTAGCAGGGGACACTCGCAGACAGCGAAGACAGCTTCGGCCTTTTCAATCCAGTGTAGAAGGCCTATGGCACCCTCAGTGCCGTTGAAAGGGAGAGGCTTGCCATCCATGAAGGTTTTGAAAGTACAAACACGTGGCTGTGCAGGCGCAGGCTGACCTGTTGTGAGAAGTGAAGCGAATAGGTTTAGAGGTGAAAAGACGATGTGGGGGGGTAGGATCTAAACATCCTAATGTAACGAGCTTACCTCCAGGGTGAGCTACGAAAGCTGCAGCCACCGTGTTGAGCAAGTTAGGGAACTGAGCCTGAGTCATGTTAACGCTTCCTCTTCCGCGTCCGCTCATTGTCTTCATAACCGGAAAACACAGTATGAGTGTGATGTCGTAATGTAGCGAGAATGATATAGAAGAGGGATGCGTATTTAACTAATTAGGCACACTAGTATGTATAGTAGAGCAGTCAACATAAGATAAACAGGCAAGTAAACACAAGTCCGAGCTATGAGATCTAATATGTTGAGTCTTGCCCTTGGAGTGTAGTGTCGTCACGAGTCACGGGTTATAGTCTGGTTTTTCTCAAAAAGACTCTTCTTTTTAAAACCAAGTTCACTATAACCAATGGCTCTGATACCAATCTGTCACACCCCCAAAATCCACGTGCGGAATACCACCGCTTGGAGGCGTGACTGACCAGGATCCAGCCACCAATTATACTAAACATTGGTCAATAGTAAAGATGCCCACCAACCACAATAGTTAGTAAACATCATAGTTCGAAGTTTTAAAGGTTTTAAGTTCAAATAACATTTTAAGTAAACAGCGGAAGCATGAACCAAACGGTTTCAAAACAAAGTTCATAGTTCAAGATTATTCAGAACCCAACACATGGGTTAGACGACCACTACACATTCCCAAGCTGCAAGCTCCTGAGTCACTGGTTACCTGCAAAGCATGCAGTAGGGTATCAACAAAAATGTTGGCGAGTCCACGAGTTATCCAGTTTTAATTACCAAAAACTTGTTTCACCAGTTAATTTATCCGTTTATACATGCGATGGGGAGCTACCCCATAAGTAAGCGACTAAACTGCTTTTCCAATACCGAATACTTACTTAACCGTACGTTTCCGTAATGCCCCGTTGTTAATGTTCTATCATCATTGACGGTTTGCCAGAGTTCATTAGTTCACTCCCGTTCCCAGAAACAAGGGTCGGTGTGAGGCTGGTTACACCTAAATAGCGCTATTAACTAATAACCCGTTCGCCAAGCCCCGGCGACTAATCGGTATTAAATGGTAGGGACTTAAGTGATAGAGTTTCGTTTAGTATTGCTTGTTGCATTTCGTATAAACAATAATTAACCAAGAGTTCCCAGTAACAAGGGAAGTAAGTAAGTTTGTTCCCAGTAACAAGGGAAGTAAAGTAAGTTTGTTCCCAGTAACAAGGGAAGTAAAGTAAGTTTGTTCCCAGTAACAAGGGAAGTAAAGTAAGTTTGTATCCCTTATGCAGGGATAGCGTTGATTAAGTTTCCGTTTCCCAAAACCATCTGGAACGCATGCTTTAATAGTTGTGAACTCACCTTGGGTTGCTCGGCAGTTTAGTTTACTTGGTTAAGTATGCTGGTCACCACGTCCTAAATGGTTACCAGTATAGGTCAGGCTCGGACACAGGTAATCACGTATATCTACACATAGCTAACACATAGCATATAAAACATACGAGGGTATTTGGGCCTGCCCTAACACTTGAACAGTTAATCGGTAACACTTAGTCCGGATAAACAGTAACAGGAAAATTATGCAGCCCAAACATTAAATACGGCCCAATAACGAAAACAAGTAGCCCACTCGAGACAAGGTGGTCTCGAGTCGAGACCGAGAGGTCTCAGTCGCAACTGAATGGTCTCGGTTTGTAGTGGAGTGGTTTTGAGTCACACCAGCTTGAGACGCAACCTCAATTGTCTTAGATTTAGTCTCGAGTCGAGATCATGGGTTCTCGAGTCGAGACCTAGATGGTCTCGAGTCCTTGGAGTCTGCTTTGAGTACTTGGACATGATCTCGAGTCGTGACTGTTGTGGTCTCGAGTTGTCATGAGTTGGTTTCGAGTCGAGACTGGTGGTCTCGACTTGCACACCTGATGACCGAGACCTTCTAGAACCTATCCGATTGTACTATCCAATAGAATTTCATATGCATGATCTAGTGTACTATCCAATAGAAATTCCCTAAACATGTTTCTTTGTCTAACATTTGATTAAAATGGATCAAACACACAATATTTCAAATATTCATGTCATATTCAACAAGTTCATCATTTTAGGGTTTTCATCATTTTGCAACATGATTATTCAAACAACCCTATCCTAGCATATACTCAAATCAGCATCATCGATTCCTGAATCTAACATACATTCCTCGGATTGCAATCATACACATACACACTCATATTGTCCTATCAACCTTGCATGTTATCTAACAATTTCCTATCAAAACATGAACATGCCTTGCATATCATCCTATCATCACTATAACACAAAATCTATCATTAAACTTAGTCATCTTAACTCGTCTATCCTCATAGAACATGTGCATTATCAATCAAGCATACATCTTTGATAATTTAAGACATCATCCAATATATATTCTATCGTTTAACCGAGATATGGCACTAACCGAAACTTGTTTGGTTGTGAGTGTGTGAGATGATGAAGGAAGTGTCCAAGCGATGACTACGAGCTGATCCGGAGGTCTTGATGCTTCCGGTTTGAGTCCGAGAGAGAGAGGAGAGGGGATGATAGGTGTTTGGTTTAGGGTTTTCTAGAGAGAGAGAGAGAGTGAGGATGGAGAGAGAGAGAGAGAGTGTGTAAAGGGGAGTGTGTGAGGGTTTTAGGTTGATATAAAAGGTGTTGCACCCCAATGGGTTCCGGATGGGTTTAAAGGATGGGTGTGGCCCAAGCGGCCCAACTGTTTACTCGAGACCGAGTGGTCTCGAGTCGGGTTCGCGGTCTCGGCCCACTACAAACACACACACACACACACACACATATATATATATATATATATCACGTATACATACTCAAAACAAGGATCACATAGAACATGAGGATAAACACAACTTTCATTTAATAACATATATACACGCAACGAAAATACAAGGTATTTGCTCAGGAAAACCTAGAGTGTCACAGGATAAATATGTTTCAGCTGACAGTAAAGCATGTCTGATAAACCAAGATGATGAAAAATTACCAGAAGGGTTTAGCTTGGAAAATTTCAGTTGGGACGATTATGATCCTAACAAAACTCCGAATCACAGAGCTTTTGTTGCTCGAGTTGCTGAAGACAGTGATAATGATGATGATTGTTATGCAAGAAGATTGGAAAAGGACTTGAGAATGATAGAGGAGAGTGACAGTGATGATGAAAAAGCTAAAAAGAAAAAGAAAAAGAAAAAAGTTAAAAAAACCTGTCAGCAGTGATGATGAAGAAGTTCCTCTGATAAGAAAGAAATTAAAAGACATTCCAGTTTTCAAAGTTGATGCAGAAGCCGATGAACAAAAGATTCCGGTGATATGTGAAAATTGTGAAGCAGTAAAGAAGCAAAATAGTACTTTGATTCACAACATGAACAGATTGAAAGAATCATATAATGTTATCAACAAAGCAATGAATCAGTACAATCTGTCAAGCAGTGAACAAGCAACAGCAATGAAGACACTTCAAAGAGCTTTCATGACAAAGCAGAAAAGTGTTAACAGTTAGATTGAAAAATATGTTGTGCTTGAACAGAAACTGGAAACACAAAGGATTGAAACAGAAAGAGTTAATAGGTTGTTAAAAAGTTACTCATGTACTTCTTATGTTATTGACAGGGTTTATCCAACTGTTGAAGGCATGAAGGCATTTGATGAAGAGCAAGTATTTGAAGACAAGAGTTTTGAAAAGATAAAGGATACTGAAGTGAAGACATCTGATAAGAAACAAAGTGCCAGTTACAACAAGTGTCCACCCCCGCTTGAAAATGGATATTCTCCTAGAAATCCAAATTCAGAAAGAGTCAAAAAGGCAACCAATTTACAGTGGGAATCTGAGTATTCAGAAAATTTGCCAGACAACATTGATGTTATTTTTACATCGTCCGACATTGATCATGAGTCCGAATTAATAAAGAAAGTGGTCGATCAGGTGTTGGATAAAGATGAAACCGAGGAGTCAAAGTTGGAGTCCAAATCAGAGTCAAAGTCTGAGTCCAACCAGTCAAAGTCAACAGTCAAACAGGACAAACGGGTTTATGATAAAGAATTTTTGTTTTCAAAATCTAATTTGAATGACGAACGAATCAAAGTGGCATATACTTTGAAGGATTCTGACAAATTATATTCTGATGAAGAGTTTCCAATAAGAGGTGTTAAACCAGAAATGATATAAAAGGTTTTCAAACTAACATAAATTAATATTTCTGAAATAAAAGATGTAAATCTTTCTGAAAAACCTAAATCTTATACCTCAAGATTTCAACAAAGGTTAAACAAGAAAAAAGGTTACAGTTCTGGTTCAGGTTTTCAAAAGAAACCAAACCATAACGGTAATTTCAAAAGAAAAGGACTTGGTTTTATTCCACCGAAAAATCATAAAAATGAAAAAACTTATAAACCAAAAACTGTTTTTGTTTCAGGAACATCAACTGAAGAGGAAAAGGAGCAGTTGTTCAGGAATCAATCGAACAAAGAATTCCTTGCTAAAAAGCAAGAGGAAATGAAGAAGGAAATTGCTCAAAGGAAAGAAACGAGAACCTGTTTTCGATGCAAAACAGTTGGTCATATTGCCAGAAATTGTCCAAAGGCAATCCAAACAAAACAGGGAGTGTTTCTTAAACAGAAAGAAAAGATGGTTGAAAATGAACCACCAATCAAACCTTTTATAGTTTTCAAAAATTCGAAGTTTGAGGTTGGTGAATGTTCAAGAGGTTTTTATAAGAGAAATGCAAATCTTGACAACCAAAAGTGGGTTGTTAAGAAATCTTATGATGGTTCTAGCAATGATTCTGATTCGTCAAAATCAGAGGAGCTATCTTCAGGCGATGAATTTGATTCCACAAAGTCAGAGGAGCCACGTTTTGAGTTGAAATTGGAAACATCAGTACCTCCAATGGATGATGTCAATTTTCCACCTTTGAGGGCTGAAAATTTTAAACAAAAAGTTGGCAAAGTTGAGATTTCAAATCAATTTTTCTCAGAAAAGAAAGACTTTGATATTGAAAAGGCTTTTAACCCTAAAGTGCAACATATTTTTGGTAAAATGGTTGATGGGAAGGTCAAAGGGGTGAAAGAATTTTATGAGAAGAAATTGAAGAAACCAGGTAAAAGTGTGATATCTCAGGTTTGTGACTGGGATGGAACATATTTTGATGAGTGAAAAGTATGACTTGCCGGAGCTTCCAGGTTGGTAAGTGTGGACAAGGTATCGGCATCTTTCTTGAGAAATTCACAACCGTGATATTTCGACTTACAGGTGGTTATTGGTTTGTTACTTATAAGTGGTAAATCAGGGACATTAAGTTGTACTTAATTTTCTACAAGTGGTTTTTGGTGATTGAATTTTAAACTGTTATATTTTTCAAGAGGTTTAAAGTGGAAGAACAAGGTGATGAATTGAACCCCGAACCTACAAATGGTTCTAACAAAACTTTTTTTCCAGAAAAACCATTTGATTAAAACAAACTTAAGTGTTTTGAAATCATAATGGGAAAATAGTTTGTTGTCAAGGGGAGTTCTGATTGTTTACGTCAAGTGAATGGCGAATTGAAGCAATTCACAGCAGTTGTCAATTTACTTGTACAGTTTGTTTTCAAATTTCTTTTAATGATTTTGAATTTTAGGGGGAGTAAGAATTTCAGAAAATCCAAAAACATTTGAAAATTTTGAAAATGTCAAAATCATGATAAAATGAAAAAGAGTTTTGTTGTGAAAAAGAGGAAATGATAGTACATCAGTGGACTATCACAGCATGCTAAAGAACTGGAAAGTTAAAATGTGATAAACGGTCTCACTAATGATGTGCCAGTAGGTTTTTACACATTTAGTAGATTGTGACGAGATATAAACCTAAATTTCAAACTTACTTATATCGTGGGGAACATCTCTCGGATATATGGTTAACCCCCGAAATCTTGTTTGAAAGGTCCCTCTTTCTGAGATACTAGGTCTTTATACTCAGTGATATCTGGGGTATTATCCCGGGACTTCTGATTTTGCGGAAGTAATGGCCTAGTCCCCGGAGAATACTTTATGCTTGCTTGAAACATAGCACCGCCCTCAGTACAAAAAATGATAAAACATTGAAAAATGCTAATCATGTGCTGTTGAAGAAAAGATTCTCTAAAGGGAACACACCAAAAGTTGAAGCCGTCATCTCTCTGATTTTGCGGAAGCAATAGCCTGAGCTCTCATGGTCCTCGCATTTAACCCTTTACACACATCATCTGTGGTATGCTCACCTGTAAGACTGAATATTGGGATCTGGATACGGGAGTATATTCTGAGGTGGGACACATGAATAAGTTTAAGTCTCTAAAACACTAATTTCGTATCTTGAAACAGTTGAACTTTGTGTGAGAATTTAAGTGGATCAGTATACTGACAATCTAAGTGAATCGTTTAGAACTTAAAATGTTTAAAGCTTAACGGTGTTGGTGATTCGTCTCAAAAACTTATATGATCCTCTTACACAAACTCACAAAAATATTATCTGTAAATATTTCTTTATTGTTTTTTTCATTTCGTTATTCAAAATTCCAAAAAGATTTTCGAAATGTTTTAACTTAAATTTTGAAAAATACAAAAAGATTTTCGACAACTGATGTCGGAGAGCTGATTTTCAAAATTACAAGTGCTAAACATGATGACAACTGGATTGGGAGAGTGTGTTTGAATAGAAAAATGATATTTCTTCAAGTGGTTCATCATAGATTAACATTGTAAAATCATTTTTTGAATATCTTTCCACAAGTGGTCATCAGAAAACGTTTTAAATGTTAAATCATTTTTTAGTTTAATATCTGCAAATGGTAATTTCTAAATTTGTCAAATGTTAAAATTGTGAAATTTATTGTGAGGTAGAGTATGTGCAGGTAGGCCAGGTTACTATCCTGGAACTGTTGATGCTGATAAACTTAAGGAATCAAGAGATTTGATCAAGAGAATCAGAAGACTCAATAGCCAAATTGTGATTCTGGAAGAGAGGTCGAGAAGACTGATATAGACTGAAGATGCGAAGACTCGACACTGAAGACTCATCAACATTCGAGGGGGAGTCTGTTGGTGCATGCGTCTGTCGACTTCGTCTTGTATCGAGTCTTATGTTGTATTAGATAGATCTAGGCACGTTGTACGAGAAAAATGCCCTTTTCATGCATAATTGGATTTTAAGCATATGTAACTTAAACTTTTGTCATTTAACTGATTATGCAACATATTTAAACATGTTTAGGCATATAATACTTGTCATAAGACTAGTTAGGCGGTCTGAACGCGCTTTGCGCGAACGACTCGTTAAAGTAGAGTAAGCTACCTAAACGGGTCGTAATGGGTCATAAGCACTTAAAGGTGTTGCAGGGACCAAAACTGTCAATTTTCAAAAGTTTCTGGACATGGCTACCTATGGCGTCGCGCCACCACAAAGTGGTGTTGCTGTGGCGGCACGCCACCACCCTATCTGGGCAGAAAATCATGATTCTTCAACAGCAGGTCCATTTTCAGCAATTTACTTGAAGTCCAGGGTCCTTTATGTAACTTATTCAATACCGTATGATGGTTTTGGACACCCCTAGTATTCCAAAACCATGTGCCTTACATGTAAGGTCCAGATCGAAGCTCAATTATCGAGGAACGATCCTAACGGTTCTTCACTTTCTATAAATACCCACCTTCCCCATTTGCATTCTCCACACATTTGATTCAAATTCAACTCTAATTTGAAGCTCTTATCTATGAAGGCTTCATACCTGAGTTGTTCTTGATCAAATATTCAAGTCTTGGACCTTTTGTAAGTTTCCTTCATGCTTGTTCTTGTATTTCAAGCATGAAAGTCAAACAGTGTTTGACTTTCTGATTTGACCAGTCAATGGTCAACACGAAGTTCGTTTGAACTTCGCAACATGAGCATAATCACGATGGTCATAGTCCTTTGTGACTATACCTACTGATTACCACGTTATTTAGGTTTAGTGACGAGTCATAGTTTCGGTCAAAATACGTGTTTATGCGTATTTTACAACCAAACTATCCTTGGGTATCAAAACCCTTTGTTTTGATATCAAACTTGTTTTCAAACTTAGTTAAACATGTTTTAACATGTTTAACTCGTCACTTTTAGTTTAGTGCTTATATAGGGTCGTAAGATAAGTGGTCTAAACAACCGCTTAGACTTTCGAACCCGACCCGTTTGGTCAATCTTTAGGATCCGACCAAACATGTTTTGTGACCATAGTTGTATAGGGAATAACGTTCCGAGGTTATACCTTATGGTCACTTCGTTTAGTTAGTTGTATGATAGGTAGTTTATATGCCTTAGGAAAATGACCAAAATGCCCTTTTTACGCATAAATTCATTTTAAGCATATGTAACCTAAATTTTTACATCTAAACTGATTAGGTAACATTATTAGACATGTTAAGGCATATAATACTTTTCATAGGACTAGTTAGGCGGTCCGAACGCGTTGTACGCGAACGACGCGTTAAAGTAGCGTAAGCAACCTAAACGGGTCGTAATGGGTCGCAAGCACTTAGGTTAGGTTTCGATTTAGTATGTAGGCTTTGTTAAACCATGTCATATGAGTTCCAATACTCATTTGGTTTATGAAACCTCATCCTATCCGATCTTCCGATTTAGGTCTAGTTTATTAACTTAGTTACCTATATTAGGTGTCGTTTGATTTCCGTGATCCCTCTAGCTTTGCTTGGTTGTTATCCAAGACTTCTAAGCATTCTAAGGTGAGTACATAATCCCCTCTTTTACTGTTTTCAAATATTTTTGTGGTGAAACACATGTGCCTACTTGTTACTTTCATGTTTTTCATGCGCTTATAACATATACTTGCTATGTTCATTAGTACACATATAGTACATGATTTCATTATGTTTTGCTATGTATGTTCACTTAGCATGCTAGCACATTGATTTTCATATAAATACTTTTGTTGCATATGTTCACTCAGCATATGGACACATTTTTTACATTTCTACTTTGTATGTTCATTT
>JARYGA010059314.1:0-24965 GCA_030545235.1 Helianthus tuberosus
AACCATTGTAGCCATGAATCTTAACTGAAAACATTTGTCTTTCTTAACCAAGTTGTAATCGTTCTCGTAATAAAACTCATATGGTTTATATCATTAGGAAAACCTTGTAGTGTAACTTTGTTTTGAAAACATTCGTCCAAGTGATCTAGATAACGCAACGATATGTAATATGTTAAAAACACTTATATATAGGAAGTACCAGCGGCGTATCCACCATGCTTTTATCAAATTACACCCGCCCTGTTACCTAATCACTTACCATAACCCAATCATTCAATAGTTCAAATAGTTCCAATCATTTAAATAGTTCAAGTAGTTCTCATAGATCAAATAGTTCCAATGGTTCAAATAATTCAAATCATTCACATAGTTCAATAGTTCCAGTGGTTCAATAGTTCACATAGTTCCAGTGGTTCAATAGTTCAAATCGTTCACATAGTTCAGATAGTTCCATTGGTTCAAATAGTTCAATATAAACCATAGCATTCATTTTAGGAAACTCGAAATCGTTTAGCACATATGAATCACCCCAAAACATTTGAAAATGGTAAAAGAGGGGAACTATGTACTCACTTGAAGTGAAAAGTATCCTCGATCTAATGAACTTAACGAAGCTCAGGCAAACCAAGGAAAATCAAGTAGCACCTAGTAAACGGATCACTAGTTAATAAATCGACACCTAAATCGAAAGATCGGGTAGAATGAGGTCTCGTTAACCAAATGAGTATTGGAACTCATGTGATATGGTTTAACAAAGCCTACATTCTAAATCGGAACCTATTCTAAGTTCTTACGACCCGTTACGACCCATTAAGTTAGCTTGTGCTACTTTAATGCGTCGTTCACGCAAATGCGCGTTCGAGGCGCCTAACTAGTCCGATGACAAGTATTATATGCCCTAACATGTTTAAATATGTTGCATAATCAGTTTAGGCGACAAAAGTTAAGTCACATATGCTTAATTACCAATTATGCATGAAAAGGGCATTTTGGTCATGTTCCTAAGGCATATAAACTACCTATCATACAACTAATTAAACTAAGTGACCATAAGGTATAACCTTGGAAGGTTATTCCCTATACAACTATGGTCACAAAATATGCTTGGTCGGATCCTAACGATCGACCAAACGGGTCGGGTTCGAAAGTCTAAGCGGTTGTCAAGACTTCTTGACTTACGACCCTAAACAAGGACTAGACTAAAAGTGACGAGTTAAACATGTTAAAACATGTTTAACTAAGTTAGAAAACAAGTTTGATATCAAAACAAAGTGTTTTGATACCCAAAAATAGCTTCGTTGCAAAATACGCATAAACGCATATTTTGACCGAAACTTTGACTCGTCACTTCGACTAATCAACGTTGTAATCAGTAGGTATAGTCACAAGGGACTATAACCATCGTGATTACGCTCACGTTGCAAAGTTCAAACGAACTTTGTGTTGACCAATTTCATGGTCAAAGCAAACAGTCAAACACTGTTTGACTTTCATGCTTGAAAAGCAATAAAAGCATGAAAGAAGCTTACAAAGGGTCCAAGCAAGGAAGATTTGAATTCAAAATTCTCAGGTATGAAGCTTCACAAGTGAGAGCTTCAACTTAGAGAAGAATTGAGATCAAATGGTGTGAAGAAAGCAAATGAAGCAAGTGGGTATTTATAGAAGGTCAAGAACCATTAGGATCATTTCTCGGGTTTTGAGCTTCGATCTTGGCCCTCCATGTGTTACCCACTGATTTAGTATACTGGGGGAGTCCAAAACCAGCTCAAGGTATTACAAATGTTGCACAAAAGACCCTAGAAAGCAAGATGGTTGTTGAAAATGGAAATTCTGTCAATTTAGAGCCATCACGTGCCGCCACGGCACAACTCTTAGGCTGCGGCTCGACGCCACCCCTTCCCCGTTACAGAAACTTTCAAAAATTGGCAGAATTGGTCCCTGCAGCATGTTTAAGCCATTTTCGACGCGTTTAAACCCCGTTAACAAATTTTCAAGGCTCTAAAAGGGTGTTAAAGCATAGGGGACTTGAAACATGCTTGAAATTATCTCGGATGTCGGTTCGTTTGGTCGTACGGTTGCGTTATTCGGTTAATTACGACGAAAACTCAAACGGACGCGAAAACGATCCAAATTACGCGACGAGTGGTATTTTTGCATTCCAATCACTAAAATAAAATACTTTAATGATTACAAAAATTTTTTTTGGATGTCCGGATATGTTCAGAACGTAAGATATGCGCGAAAATGCAAACTTATGCACTTTTTGACGCTTTTAGTCCCTCTTGATCAAATAAGTTTATTTTCGCATACCGAACCCCTCAAAGCCTATTTCTAAGGTATGTAAAGGATATTTAGGGTATGTTTAGCTTATGATCAAGTTCCGGAATGTTCATTACCATATGAATCAGTATACTTTCGCAGTTTGACGCAAATAGTCCATGCGATCAAATAAACTTGTTTTCGACATACCAAACCATCCAAAACTTATTTCTAAGTTATGTAAAGGTTATTTAAGGTATGCTAAGCCTATATCACTATTCCGGAGTGTTTGTTGCGTTAATCTAATTACATTTATGTATCAGTTCGCGTATAACTTTCCATAAAGCGATTTAAAGCTCGAAATTGAACAAGAATTGATATGTGCAAATGATACACATATTTGTACAAATACTAAGTATAAAACACAATATTTCATTGGTTTTGTATTCGTATGATGGTCCAAGAGGCACAGATGTCACACAAATCGGTTTTGTAACATTAATAGACATGTTCCAACATGGCTAACTCATCATTTCTAGTTTTAGTGCTTTTTCCTTAGTCGGAAGTCGAGCGGTTTGACTACCATTTTGACTTTCGAATCTGACTCGTTTGGTCAATCTTAGGATTCGACCAAGCGCATTTTTATGACCATATAAATATAGGGAATAACCCTCTGAGGTTATACCTTTTGATCATATAGTTTGTATAGTCATATGACGAGTCGATTTTATGCTCTTTTAAAATGCTGAAAATACCCTTTTTGCGCATAAAATAGTTTCTAACATATAAGATCATTGTTTTGAAATCTAAACTGATGTTGCAACATAATCAAACTTGTTTTGACAAATTAGACTCATCATAGGACTTATCTAACCATCCGAACTTTTAGTTACGCTTACGACCTGTTTAAGTGGCGTAAACCACTTTAACAAGTTGTAACGGGTTAAAGCACTTAGGAATCCTTTCTAATCAAAATGTAAGGTATTACAAAACATATTATATGAGACCCTTCACTCGTTTGGTATTATAAACCTCATTCTATCCGATCTCCCATTCAAAATCTCGTTACACTAACATAGTATTCCGATTAGGACACACTAGAGCTTTATTTATTCAATTGAACAAGGACATGCACGCAATCCCAAATGAATACATAGTTCCCCTCTTTTACATTTTCTAAATGTTTTGGGGTGACTCATATGTGCTAAATCGTTTTCAAGTTTTCGAAACAAAGTCTATGGTTTATATATAACACTATGCTTTCAATAATGTGGGAAACTTGTTGGTGCGTTATCCATAACACGAATGACATTCATTAGCTTTGGTCGCGCCGACCTGTAGTATGTTATGGTACCATAGGACTGACAATCCTGTTACCAGACTTCCCAGGGTTTGTGGGGAAGTTTGGGGAACTATAGAAACTGTATTTTTAACATACCCTTTGGTGGTATGTTAGTCGATTTAAATAGACCCTTTGGTGGTCTAGACGAGTCATCATAGGTTTGAATGTATTCACCAAAACGACCAAAGTTTTCACATTAAAAACACGGACGAATTGTTTATACAAAACAAGGACGATTGGTTTATAAAACGGGTGATTGGTTTATGTCACACCCCGATTCGAAGCTGAAGTAAAATATAGGTTGCAACAGACACATGGAACAGACACATTGCTCATAAAGATATTATATTATACATTACCAACGTGTTTCGTTTACATTATTTATTAACACAACAACACATAAGTCACAACTATGTTTTCCACAAGTAGTCTGGTACTAGTAGCTATGCCTCTATTCACGTACTATCCATACTCAAAACTTGGAACTCTTACAAGCTTATTCCTCCTTTGTTTTACCTGAAAAACAAGTTACAATTTGGAAAAATTTCAGCTAAACATAGTTGGTGAGTTTCACTGTTTTAGTTTGTATTAAATAGATGTAATTATAATTCAAGTTTCGCACATTTGATTGAATATATACTGATCCCACAAGTGAAGCCTTGACTGTCAACTCAACCCCGTGGTCCACCACTACGGCATTGCCCCTGTGTAACTATGGCTAGTACCCCATAGTCTATGCTTGATCATGTACAATTGCGTATGTATCTCATGGTGTTCCTGGCCATCGTAATTGGGTTTGTCGGACCAATAGTACTATTTACACATTCCCCGGCCTACGGTTAATCACTTGGGTCTGTGGGGACTTTTCATGTACTAGTGTTTACTCAGATAATTCACGTTATATCATGTATATATGTGCACGTGTGAACGTATGTAAAATGCATTTCACCCCATGTAAAAGAAGAAAACAAATTTAAAACGGGGAAGTAAAACTCACGTAATAAGTAAGCACAACAATCACGCGGGGTATATGTGTCAGTGCTCTACTTCTTCAGTCCTGGTATCAGTTATTGTTGGGTTAATTACCAAAAATAGGGTTCTATTTGGGAATCGTTATAACTTGGTTCAAATGGGAAAATTCATCCGAGAATTGACCTATAGAAAAACAGTAGAGCTGTGGGTATTATTTTAGTGTAAGATTTTTATAACCTATCTAGGTTATCAGGCATAACCTAGACAAGTTATCTGGTCATCTAGGTTATCAGGCATAACCCAGACGAGTTATCTGGTCATCTAGGTTATCAAGCATAACCTAGATGAGTTATTTGGTCATCTAGGTTATCAAGCATAACCCAGACTAACTACAAGTAATCAGGAACTTCCTGGAAAATATGAGATCTTTCCGCAATTGTTATACTGCGTTTTCGGCTACCGAAACTTCGCGACAACGTGATTTTTGAAACCCAAAGTAAAACTCTGTCAATGATCCCCAAACTTTTCCAGGATGTTCCTCATATTAAACTCAACATCTCTGAAATTTTGTGGTGATTTATTGAGCTCGTTTACTTTTTTATCCGAAATTATTTCTTTAAAACAGTTAAAAATTCACCAAAAATACCAAAAATTCAGAAAATTCTATAATTTTAATCTAGTCTTATTTTCACAATATATGATTAGCCTACAAAATATCAAGTTCATTGAATACCCACGGACCAAGTTATGCTATAAACAATTCTGTATCTCCTAGATTCGATGTTCAAAAGTTATACCTAGCGTTTCTTGGCGATTCAAGCGATCCTTGTACTTTTAAAGACTTAGTTCTTTCTTGTATAGTACCTATACATAACACACAACACAAATATGCTAAAACCCATGTCAATCAAGCCTTAGAACCATTATTTTTCAATTAGTGTTTGATTTGACCGAAAATTGTCAAATATGTTGGTTTATTGATCCATAATCTGATGTTTTACAGTACCAAACACCATGTATGATCTTATTCTATCTTATTTAGGTTTGAACAACCTTTTTTCTAAGAAAAAAAAATATTATTTCAAGGATCAAAATCATTTTCTTTTGTTAAATACATGTTTTAAGTATGAAAAACATAAGAAACTTAATTAAAACCACTATCATACCTCAAGAATTTGTTGTATTTGTAGAAGGTATAAGGTTTTGAGGAGGTGTTTTGAAATGTGATAAAATGAAACAATGGAGAATTATGCTTTTAAGTGTCGTATGGAAATGTCAAGGGGTTTCTAGACCCCTTTGACTTAGTCAAAGACACAAATTTTGAGGATAAATGATAAGTATCAGCTGATCTTTTGAGCTAGGTTCGTTATCGGGTTTTAAACGCATCACGGGTACGCCAAACAGGCTCTTTTTCGCGTGTTTTTTTGCACGGTTTTTAACGGTTTTGAAAACCGAACCCACCGACAACAAAACCAATACAATTTGATATTTTGACTTTGAAAAACTTATATTTATGTTAAATAAGTGTTTTTAGGCTTCACTGACTGTTCGTTGCATGTTCGTTTCCGGTTGCGTTAAAATCAAAGGTGTTCCGCTAACCGGAAGCTGCTTTGTTTAACGTGCCAACTACCTGTTAAGGCCTCAAATCTTACGTTATGGTCTAAATACCATATTCAAGTATTTCCATGCCCTTAGAATCTTCTACGGTACTATCATTTGTATCAAATTTGGTATTATACGGTTTGCGGACTGTTAAACGGAAAGCCTCCGTTTAACTTGTTTTCAGCACACTAAGGCATCAATATCGCACTGTTAGGTACTAGTATTCATATGTTACTCATAACGTACCCTCAGATTCATCCGAGTCATGTTTGTTATCATTTCGTGAATCATGTAAGTTGAACGTACAATTATTGTTTCAACCACAACTAGGGTTTACCTGGTTTTGCCGTGGTCGTCACTTTATCCCCCGGTTAAGAAATTTCGTCCTCGAAATTCGATGTATCTAGTTGGGGAAGAGGTGCGAGTATTTCCTGCGGAATGCATCCTTCTGCTCCCACGTGTATTTAGGCCCTTGTTTCGAGTTCCACCGAACTTTCACCAGCGAGATTTTGTTATGACGTAGTTGTTTGGTCTTCCCGTATACGATTTCTACCGGTTCCTCCACAAAGTGGAGTTTGTCATCAACATGCACATCTTCCAATGGTATAATAGCTGCTTCATCCGTGAGACATTTCTTTAAGTTGGATACATGGAAGACATTGTGAATTGTGCTCAATTCATCTGGTAATTTCAGTCTGTACGCTACAGATCCAACCTTGGCAATAATTTCATACGGCCCAATGTACCTTGGAGCCAAATTTCCAGCCTTGCTAAACCTTATCACTCATTTCCACAAGGACACTTTTAACAATACTTTGTCACCTACTTCAAACGACAACGGTTTCCAGCGAACATCGGCATAACTTTTCTGCCGATCCCATGTCGCTTTCAGTCTAGTTTGGATCTTATGCACCTTGTTTGTCATATCTTGAATTAGTTCAGACCCCGTGAGTTGAGTATCGCCCACTTCAGCCCAACAAAGTGGCGATCTGCACTTTCGGCCATATAGTGCTTCGTACAGTGCGGCTTGTATGCTACTATGATAGCTGTTATTGTAAGAGAATTCAATGAGGGGAAGGTGCTTATCCTAACTTCCTCCAAAGTCTAGGGTGCAAGCATGAAGCAGATCCTCCAATGTCTGGATAGTTCGTTCTGATTGGCCATCGGTTTGGGGATGGTAAGCTGTACTCAGGTCTATCCTAGACCCCAAAGCTTCTTGTAACTATTGCCAATAGTGTGAAGTGAAATGACTATCACGGTCTGAAATGATTGTAACCGGTACCCCATGTCTAGCCACAATTTCATTCGTGTAGATCTCGGCCAATTTCTTGATTTTGTAGGTAGTATGAATCGGAATAACGTGTGCCGATTTGGTTAGTCTATCTACTACTACCCAAATCGCATAGTGACCTAAGGGAGTTTTTGGAAGGTGGGGCACGAAATCCATTGTGATTTGCTCCCATTTCCATTGAGGTATTTCGGGTTGCTGTAACATTCCCGAGGGTTTCTGGTATTCCGCCTTGACCCGGGCACAAGTTAAGCATTTGCTCACGTACTCTGCTATGTCCTTTTTCATACCTAGCCACCAATAAAATTCCTTAAGGTCTTGTCTGTACCGGGGTGAATAGAGTACTTAGACTTATGAGCCTCATCCATAACCAGTTGACGTAGGTCATGGAGAGTAGGGATCCCTACCCTATCTTTGAAACACAACACTTCATCCGGTTTCTTCACAAAATTCCCTTCATTTCCATATAAGTTTTCGCTATTTAGTTGGCCTTCCTCCAAAGCTTCCATTTGAGCATTAGGAATCTGCTCTTAGAGACTAGTTTGAACAATCATCCCAAGAGCTCGCAGTCTGAGTGGCTTTACTCGGTCTTTTCTACTCAAGGCATCGGCTACTACGTTAGCCTTACCTGGGTGGTATTTTATTTCACAGTCATAATCTTTCAATAGCTCCACCCATCTGCGTTGTCTCATATTTAGCTCCTTTTGATTGAAGATATGTTGGAGGCTCTTGTGATCCGTATAAATTGTACATTTGGTACCGTACAAGTAATGCCTCCATATCTTAAGTGCAAATATCACCGCGCCCAGCTCTAAATCACGTGTAGTATGGTTCTTTTTGTGTACTTTCAATTGTCTGGAAGCATATGAAATAACCTTGTTTCTCTGCATCAATACGCATCCTAGACCACGTCGAGATGCGTCGCAATACACTACAAAGTCATCATTGCCCTCTGGCAAGGTCAAAATTGGCGCCTCACATAACTTTTTTTTAACAGCTAAAAAGTTGTTTCTTGTTCTTCGCCCCATTCGTACTTTCGATCTTTCTGCGTCAAGGCAGTTAGGGATTGAGCAATGCAGGAAAAGTTCTCAATAATGCGATGGTAATATCCTGCCAATCCCAAGAATTGGCGTATCTCTTTTAGAGACTTAGGCGCTTGCCAATTCTTAATAGCTTCGATGTTACTAGGGTCAACATGAATCCCTTGTTGATCTACCACATGTCCTAAAAATTGCACCGCTTGTAACCAGAAGTCACAGTTTGACAGCTTGGCGTACAACTTCTCTTTTCTCAATATCTCCAGTATGGCTAGTAGATGGTGCTCGTGTTCCTTTTTACTCTTGGAATAGATCAAAATATCGTCAATAAAGACTATGACGAATTTATCTAGATATGGTTTACAAACTCGGTTCATAAGGTCCATAAACACCACTGGTGTGTTGGTTAACCCAAAGGGCATAACCAGGAACTCATAGTGACCGTACCGAGTTCGAAAGGCTGTTTTAGGGATTTTTGTAGGATCGGGATTCGATCAAATGAGTCGATCAGAAGAGTTCTAGACCAAATCAGAGGCAAAATTCATTGATTTGATCTTCATTGCAGCTAGATTTACACTTAGAAGTAGATTAAATGTCAATTGTATTGATTTGACAAAGTTACACGAGCTGGCGACACTTCGGCAGAGCTTCACTACCGGAATCAGATTGTTCCAAATGAAGACCTGGACTCACCTATTTATAGGAATGCCAGACAGCACGAACCAGACAAGCCAGACCGCACGAGCTGGCCAGAAAGCACGAACTGCCAGAAAGCACGAAGTGCCAGAAAGCACGAACTGCCAGAAAGCACGAACTGGCCAGACCCCATGAGATTGTCACCTCGTGTGAGGTGGCCTAGTCACTTCGTGAGGGGTGGCTGGTTCAGGTCTGTTTCCCGTTTCTCTCGTACAACGTGTCTTGGTCTATCTATTATAGTTTACATGACTCGATACAAGATGAAGTCAACAGACATATGCACTAACAAACTCCCCCTTGGATGTTGATGAGTCTTCAGTGAATTGAGTCTTCAGTCTTGATCGGTCTTCTCGCTCTTTCCAAAGTATTCTCCATTGTACGCATCCTTATCAAACTCTCTCTTACTCTTCCAGAATCTCAACCTTACTCTTCGAACTCTCTTGATCAGATCTCTTGATTCCTTAAGCTCATCAACATTAGCAGCTTCTATCTCGAATGCTATTTTAAGATCTGAATCTGGTTCTTAGTTCTTCACACTCCCCCTTTTGATAAGCTGGGATCGCAGTCTGGAATTCACTATCTGCAGGCTTTGGATCGGAAACCTGGCTCTAATCTGCATACGCTTATGCGGAAAATCCTCAGGAGTCGAAACATAGCTCTTTCAAAGCTTAATACCTGCACATACTCTACCCAAAACATAAGGTTTTTTTCATTTTAAAAACATTCATAGTCTAATCATCTATACACATATGCAAGATAGACAATTTTGACATAGATGAACTCTGATTATTCACTTGTAAAAACAAATTTGGTTTCAAATTAATGAACCATTTAATCTTTTCAAATTAACTTGTCATTTCAAACAAACTCTCCCAACCCTGTTGTCGTTCATCATGTTCAGCACTTGGAATTTTGAAAATCAGCTTTCCAACATCAGTTGTCGAAAATAAGATGAAATAAAATCTTTTTGATTTTTCAAAATTTTATGCTAAAACACACAGAAAATCTTTTTGGATTTTGGGAAATAAACTATATACAGACATCTTTTTGTGAGTTTGTGTAAGAGGATCATATCAGTTTATGACAAATCACTAGTACCGTTGAGCTTTAAACACTTTAAGATCTAAACGATTCACTTAGATTGTCAGTATACTGATCCACTTAAATTTTCACACAAAGTTCAATTGATTCGAGATACGAGATTAGTGTTTTAATGGACTTAACTTATTCTTTCGTCCCACCTCAGAATATACTCCCGTATCCAGACTCCTATATTCAGTCTTACAGGTGAATGTACACTAATGATATCTGTAAATGGGTAATGCGAGACCATGAGAACTCAGGTTAGAACTTCCATTCAGACAAAGAGATGATGGCTTGACTTTTAGGTGTGTCCCGTTTGGGGATCTTTTCTTCAACAGCACATGATTAGCATTTTTCAATGTTTCATCATTTTTATGCTGAGGGTGGGCTTTATGATTAGAGCAGTGCAGAGTATTATACGAGGACTAGGCTATTGCTCCCGCAAAATCAGAAGTCCCGGTATAATACCCCAGATATCATCACGCACAAAGACCTAGTATGTCAGAAATATAAAGCCCTTCAAACAAAATTTCAGGGGTTACCTATATATCCGAGAGATGTTCCCCACGTGATAAGTAAGTATTTGATATTTAGGTTTATATCTAGAAAACAATCTACTAAACGTGTAAAAACCTACTGGCATATCATCAGTGAGACCGTTTATCACATTTAACTTTTCATTTCTTTAGCGTACTGTGATTGTCTACTGATGTACTATCATTTCCTCTTTTTCACAACAAAACTCATTTTGATTTTTTGATGTTTTTGGTTTTTTAGATTTTATCATGTTTTGGATTTTTCAAATTTTCAAAATTTCTAAATTTTTTACTCCCCTTAAAATAAAAAATATGTTTTAATTTTTGATTTTCCGGGAAAATTTGAAAGTAAAAACAATAAACTCTACAAACAAAATAACAAAACTGATGTGAATTGCTTCAATTCTCCATTCTCTTGGCTTAGACAATCAGAACTCCCCCTGACAACAAACTATTTTCCCATTATGATTTCAAAACACTTAAGTTTGTTTTTAATCAAAATGGTTTTTCCGAAAAATTAGTTTTGTTGATGATAAAAAATCATGGGGTTTCATCACATTGTTTTCAAATTACCACTTGTAAGTTCACTTTTCCTTTTCTTTAACCAGTTGTATGAAAGTTAAATCAAGTTCAACCTAATGACCTTGATTAACCACTTGTAGGTTCTTATCAACAATACTACTTGTAAGTCGAAATATCACAGTTGTGAATTTCTCAAGAAAGATGCCGATTCCTACTCCCCAATTACCAACCTGGGAGTTCCGGCAAGTCAGGATTTTTAAGCAAAGAATACAGACACCCAAGCCTGAACAGCTTTGGGTGTAACCGGTTCAATTTCACTTGGTATTTGAACATTCCTTTTTGATTCATAGAATTCTTTTACCCCTTTGGCCCTACCATCGACCATTTTTCCAAAAATATGTTTCACTTTGCCATTAAACGCTTTTTCGACATCAAATTCTTTCTTTTCAGAATAGAATTGATTCGAAATCTCTACTTTTCCAACGTTTTATTTTAAATTTTCAGTCTGCAATGGTGGAAAGTTTGCGTCATCCATTGGTGGAACTGAATTTTCTCTTTTTAGTTCAACTGGTGGCTCCTCTGACTTTGACGAATAAGATTCATCGCCAGATTTAACATCTAATTTCTTAGCAACCCACATTTGGTTGTTAAGATTCACTCTTCTTTTGTAAAACCTTTTAGAACACTCACCAACTTCATATGTTGATTTTTTAAACATTTAAAATTTTTCAGTTGGTGGTTCAGTTTTATCAACAACTTTTTCTTTGAGTTTAGAAGACACTTCCTGTTGTGTGTTGGTTGCCTTTGGACAGTTCCAGGCGATGTAACCAACTCCTTTGCATCGGTAACAGGTTCTTGTCTCCTTTTTCTGATTAGCTTCATTCTTCCCATTTTCTGTTTTTCTGCAAGAAACGTTTTGTTCGATTGCTTCCAAAATGAGCTCTTTTTCTCTTCTTCAGAACTTGCCCCTGAAACAAATACAGTTTTTGATTTAAAATCTTTAATATTTTGATTATTTTCAACATCAAAACCCAACCCCTTCTTTTTGAAATTTCTTTTATGATTCGGTTTCTTTTGATGACCTGGACCGAAACCTTTCTTCTTGTTTAAATGTTGTTGAAATCTAGAAGTATATTTAGGTTTTGAAAATCCCATTTTATCTTTTATTTCTGAAAACTTTATTTTTATCAATTTAAAAACTGTTTTAATATTTTCAATTTTCACATTTTTAATTGGAAATTCCTCATTAGAATATAATTTGTCTGAATCATTCAAGGTTATGCCACTTTGATTGGTTCATCATTCAAACTATTTTCTGTTTTCGGAATCTCTTTATAATGACTACTCTTGACCGATGAACTTGAACTGTTGACTGATGAACTTGAAGTTTCAGACTCAGACTCCTCATCGTTATCCAACACCTGATCTACCACTTTCTTAATCAACTCGGACTCATGATCTGTATCAAATGTTGTGAAAGTGACATTGATGTTATCTGGCAAGCCATCCGTTGTTTCAGATTTTAACTTTATATTGACTGCCTTTCTGACTTGTTCCGAATTTGGTTTTCTGGGAGAATAACCTTCCCAGATCGGAGGCAGACACTTGTTATAATTTGCACTTTGTTTCTTACAAGTATCCGTATCTTCCGACTTCTTTTCTTGAAAAGCTTCAAAACATGCTACTTTCGGATAGATTCTATCAATCAAGTAATCAGAAATTGAGTAACTCATTAGCAATCGTCTGATTCTTTCATTCTCAATCTTTTTCGTCTCTAATTCTTGCTTCAACTTTGCACACTCATCAATATAGTGATTGATGGCCTTCTGCTTAGACATCATTACTACATTCATCATTGTCAAAGCATCTTCCCTTTCTGAGTTTGTCTTTTCCAACTGATTAACCGTTCTGTTCAACACATCATACAATTCTTTACTTAACATCAAACAACAATTTTTCTTTCATCTTGTCTAGCTCACTAAACTTCTTATCTTTCTCTTCACAATGTTTGCATGGTTCCAAACATTTCGGTCAAGGTTTTGTGACCTCTACAATCTTTTCAATCTCAACAATCTTTTCAACTACATTAACTTCTTCACTCTGTTCATACTTTTCTTCCATCTGAACAACATTCTCACATTTTACCTATTTCTTTTCTTTTGCTGCTCATTTCTCCTTTAGTTTCTTCAATTTATCTGCAAAATAAAATTTGAAACTTTCAGGTGATAAATGAGTTTTACCAATGTTTATTTGATTAATTTCTTCTTCATCATCATCACTGCTATCAATTGGTGATTGATCAAAGACTAGTGTCTTTTTTGAACTATCTTCTGAATTGACAGACTCTCCATCTTGACTTTTCTTATCATTTGCAAACACATCCATCCATTCTTTCATCAACTCTGGCTCTTGAATGATATGCGCAACAAATGCTCTAAACTTTGAGTTACTTTCAGCCAGAATATATTTATCCCAGCTAAATCCCTCTGGCAATCTTTCATCTTCTTGATTTGGAGGCATAGTAATACAAGCATTCTTCTTTCCATCTTCAATCGGAATAGCACGGGATGATGACGGTTGTTGAGCTACCAGATGATATATTGCTTTCCGATAATATTCATTATTCCCGAAAGGATTATGAGCTCCACCTGCTTCTCGGTTGGTACATTCCCTCTTGAAATGTCCTTTTTCCCTGCATCGAAAACAAGTAACTTTAGACTTATCAAAACCTAAAGTAGAAACATTAGCATCACGTAAGTCATCTCTTCTGGTAATCTGCTTAAATTTCTCAGCTCTCCTCAACTCGCTCGCTAAACACCACTTAATATCCATTAGCTCCATTTCCTCAGTATCAATCTGATCGTAATCCTCTTTTGTTAACATAGGATTTCCGATCCTTCCCGCAACCAAACTCTCATATGATTCTAACACGGTAACAAGTAATGCCATGTGACCTTTAGCGACTTCTTCAGAGAAATTTTACCGTTCTGAAGATGCAACGCGATGTTGCATTGTAGCATATGACCATTACCATTGTTTGAGTTTTGAGACTGATAATTTGAAGTTGAAACATTAGGATTAACACTTGGATATGAAGAAAATCCACTGTTGTTGATTGAACTTTGATTGAGTGATCCGGATGAGTTTTCTGCACTGAAAGCGGTCTGGATCTTTGGACTAGCTTCAACATTTTGAACATTACCTTTGAAATACATCTTGATATCTTGTTGACCACTTGAATTGTTCATTCTAGTGATCTTTTGTTGTTCAAGATCTTGTGCTTCAAGTTTTTCAATGAATTGAGCAATTGACAATCTATCATACTCTCTGGTATTCTTCAAAATCATAAGATATGTACCCCATTCATTTTGAGGTAAAGCATCCGCTAATTTTTCAACCCATTCCTCTCGATCTTTATTGATATCCAACCTGGTCATTGAACGCACTAAATGACAATATCTCTCAATAAGAGTCTTTGTAGTTTCACCCGGCAAACTTGAAAACAATTCAAATTCTTTCTTTAGTAATGATTTTTTATTCTTGATCATCTCCGTACTTCCTTCGAATTTTGTGCGAAGTGCTTCCCAAATCGAACGTGCACTACCATCATGTTGAAGTAATACGAAAATGTCTTCTTTCACAGCTTGTTGTAGTAAACTGATCATCATTTTTTCTGCCTTGTACATGTCTCTCTCTTTATCCGAAAATTCAGAAATAATCTTTATAACTCCCATACCAGAACGAGGTCGAACGTACTTAGTTTTAATACAAACCCAAGACATTAGATGATTTGCTTGAACCCAGTTTTCGAACAGTTCTTGCCAACTGTAATATTCTTCAATGCTCATCAACTTAGGGGGTTTCTGCAACGTTCCTGTTTCATTTTCCATGTTTACGTTCTGAGCAATTGAACTTGTAGTAGCTAAGGTAGTACTGAACGCGTTATAGAATTCGTTTTCCATGTTTCGGTATCGAGGGTTCACAATAACAGAATGTTCAAACGAGCTGGAGTTTCAAATGAGCTGAGATCAAACGATATGGTACTTCACACGAGTTGAGGTTTTGAAATGAATTGGAAATCACAAACGGTCTGACAAGATCAAACTATCTGAGTATATGATACTTCAATCGGTCTGGTATTCAATTCATATGATCTGACTCTAAACGTACGACCTGATAAAGTTTCATGCGATCTGGAAATATTTTCAAACGACCTGACCAACCTCAAACGACCTGAACTACCCTGTACAACCTGGTCTTTCAAACAGTGCGAGCTGAGGACAACTTCAAACGACTTGGTTCAGTTTCAAACGATTTGACAACTTCCAAACGACCTGAGCGAATCAAACCGTGCGACCTGGTTCAATTTCGTGCGAGCTGGTTCAATTTCGTGCGAGCTGAGTGAATCAAACCGTGCGATCTGGTGAACTTTCACACGATCTGAATGTTTTTCGAACGGTTTGGACAGAAATCAAACAATTTGGTTCAAAATTTAAAAGGTTTGGATGAATATCCACCTTGTTTGAGAATTCTAAGTCCAAAAGTTCATGTTTTTGTAAATTTTTATCAAGTTTTAGGTTGAATTTGGTTCTGATTTGTTCACGGATTGTTCAAAATGATGTTTTACGAGTTATAACACGAAATCAGGTCATTTTAACCACGATTCCATGGTTAATTTTGAGAAAAAACGTGTAGAGAGTGAGTAGAAAGAAGTTGTTTTTGAAGAAATCAAGCTGAAATGGTAAGAACTCTTCCTCCTGAGCTCTGATACCACTTGTAGGATCGGGATTTGATCAAATGAGTTGATCAGAAGAGTTCTAGACCAAATCAGAGGCGGAATTCATTGATTTGATCTTCATTGCAGCTAGATTTACACTTAGAAGTAGATTAAATGTCGATTATATTGATTTGACAAAGTTACACGAGCTGGCGACACTTCGGCAGAGCTTCGCTACCGGAATCAGATTGTTCCAAATGAAGACCTGGACTCACCTATTTATAGGAATGCCAGACAACACGAACCAGACAAGCCAGACCGCACGAGCAGGCCAGAAAGCACGAACTGCCAGAAAGCACGAACTGGCCAGACCCCATGAGATTGTCACCTCGTGTGAGGTGGCCGAGTCACTTCGTGAGGGGTGGCTGGTTCAGGTCTGTTTCCCATTTCTCTCGTACAACGTGTCCTGGTCTATCTATTCTAGTTTACATGACTCGATACAAGGGGAAGGCAACAGACATATGCACTAACAATATCTTCCTCTTGAACATTCACTTGATGATAACCGGATCTAAGATCGATTTTGGAAAAGTAACAAGCTCCTTGAAACTGATCAAACAAATCATCGATTCGTGGAAGAGGATATCGATTCTTTATGGTAACCTTGTTCAGCTCCGGGTAGTCGATACACATCCGAAAGCTTCCATCCTTTTTCTTCACAAATAACACTGGTGCTCCCCAAGGTGAATAACTGGGACGGATAAAACCTCGGTCTAGTAGTTCTTGTAATTGAGAAGATAATTCTTGCATCTCTGAAGGTGCTAAATGGTAAGGTGCTTTGGCAATTGGAGCTGCTCCCGGTATTAAGTCGATACGGAACTCGACTTGCCGATTGGGTGGCAATCCGGGAAACACATCTGGGTAATCACACACTATTGGGATATCCTTAATATGTCGTTCTTCTGGTTCGGTCATCATTACACTTGCTATGAACACATCACATCCTTGACGTATACATTTCAACACTTTAAGGTGGGATATAAGGGTTAATATGGTACAAGACTTCTCTCCCTGTACCATAATAACTTCATCATTAGGAAAAAGGATACTAACAATCTTTTGCTCGCAGATAATCTCCGCCTTGTACTTGGACAACCAGTCCATTTCCACTACTATATCGAAACTTCCGAGCTCTACCGATAGTAGGTCAATAAGGAATTGGTGGTCGTTAAGAATTAAAGGACAATCACGAATGATTTGGTGACTAGTTATAGGTTTACCGTTATCAAGTTCTATGGAGTACGGACTTGTTAATTCAATAGCCAGCATATTTAATAAGGGTAAGAAATTAAGAGAAACGTAGCTCCTATCTACACCTGTATCAAATAGTACTAAAGCATACGAATCGGAAATGAGAAAGGTACATGTCACCACATTCGGATCCTGGCGTGCATCACCTGATCCGATCATAAAAACGCGTCCTCGGGCTTGGTTTGAAGTAGAACCTTGTCCCTGGTTCATTTTTCCCGTCTGACCTTGGTTAAGTTTAGGAAAATTTATTTTAAAGTGTTCCATACTACCGCATTCAAAACAAGTACGAGGGTAGGTCAACTGCGGTTTCTGGGGTTGTTGTAGTTGTTTTTGTTGGGTTTGTTGAGATCTTGGTGGTTGGAAACAGCTAGGTTGGTAAGAACAAGTGGAGGAATCAGTAAAAGCTCTACAACTTCTAGCGTAAGGCCCTGTGTTCTGACATTTGTTACAGACCACGGTTCGACATTCACCCGAATGGTGAAATCCGCATTTCTTGCACTTTCGTAACGTCCCTTTATAATTATCTGCTCTTGCATCTTTAGTAGTCATGGCATAGGCTTGGGGTGTCGCTCGGGTGCGTTTATTTTGTTGGGTTCCTTGCGGTTTCCAATCTATAATTCATAACATCACGTATTTCAGTCATTGCATTGCATTCATAAACACATATAAACATAATTTAACAACATATGCATATATATATGGAGAGAATCATGAGAAAACTAGATATAAATGAGAAAACTAGAAAACTAACTAAAAAAAGCCAAAAAAAAAAAAACTAGAAATCTAGATCAGGAGAAAAATAGATATATAGGGTAGCGGCGCAGCTTGTTGCTCGCTTACCTACGATATTGATGTAACTCGGCCAGTTGATTAAATTGTATCCTTGATTATGATTGTTAAAAAAAACATACCAATTTTTTTTTACAATTTTTTATAAAAAATCGCTAGTTTTTATATATAAAAAAAGTTTCAAATTTTTTTTTGTTGTACTGCACATGTGTAGTAATACACATGTGTAGTATTACACATGTGCAATACAATAAAAAAAATTATTTTATATTTTTTGAAAATTTTTTCCATGTATAAAAACCTCCGATTTTTTATAAAAATAAAAAAAAATAGTTTTTGGCATGTTTTTAGGCTTTTTTTGTTAGTTTTTTTGTTTTCTCATTTAAACTAGTTTTCTCATGATCCATCCCCATATATATATATATATATATATGCATATGTTGTTAAATTCTGTTTATATATATAAGCACTGCGGTACAATGTCAAAATTTGCACGTAGACTTAATCCACTAGGGATCAGTGCTTAAAACATGCTAGTCAAAACGTGTCACTACCGTGACGTACAAGCAAGATAAAACATCTAATACTGAAGCAGAAAGAGTAACACATCAACACCTTGAAATAGGCATCTAGTTCCTAGTGCTTGATGTGATGTCGAAAGACATATGTACAAAGTAACCGTGTCTCTATACGCGTCTCTAGAAAGCCAACCACACAAACCCTATCGTCAACAGTGCGATAGCTCCTCCATAAAACCATAATAATGCCTGATCACGTCCTTGACGGAACTCAGTATATGTATGTCTGTCCTGGACCCTCATCATCGCTTGTTGGGTAACTATAATGCAATCATACATGGCGCTACGATGATGTGCTTCCTCTGTCACTGCCATGGTGAGTGCTACCAACTGCTCAATCACATATCCAATCCAACTCCTACTCCCCGGTGACTCAGGGGGCTGCGCTTGAGGTGATGGGATACCCCAAACTGGCGGAGGGGAATCCTCTACGGGATCTGAAGGCCCACACGGCTCATATGTACAGTAGGGTGAGGAAAGTGTGGATTCGTGCATCGGATCAATGACCCTAGCGGTCACTCTCGGTCGTAATCCTGCTGAGGGAGGGGTAAGTGGTGAAGTGGGGGGAGTAAAAACTGGTACTGGCATCGGCACCCTCCTACGCGCCGTCTGTCTAAGGCTAATAGCAGGAGGAGTGGGTGTATCTGATAGCTTAGGTGAGATACGAGCTGCTGGAGTGTCGGGAGTATGGGACCTACTAACCCTGGGAATGGGAGTGAGAGATCGTCGAATAATAATAGGATTAGGGCTCCTCCGGGCCATGTCCGGGTAGTAATAAGGGTCTGAGGTATGACTATATTCCACCGTAGTGGGCTAGTCATGCGGTGGAGAACGATATGAACTCGTGACCTCAATCCCCTGTCATGTAGGAAGTCTCGGGGGGTAACTATCACAGCGATATCCGGACTGATCGCCCTCATAACTGGGTTGCTCATATGGAACTACAGAGTCCTGCTGCTCCAACTCTGTCAATTCAGCCTCAACATTCGGATCCATCGATGGATCCTCCTCGTAACTCTGACTAGGGTCAGTCAACATCCTACTTGTAAAGAAGCAAATTATAACGACATATGCTAATTACCGAATAGTGAGGATACAATGTGCACAAAATATATACACGTATGTACACGTTGACACGAAATATTAATTACATGTATCCACTTTTATTTTTTTTAGTGTATATGTTCATTTCTTGTCCTCTCTTACTGATGTTCTCAGAAATCCCAAGTACAAGCCAATATGTTATTATGTTCCGGACCATAATAACTTACTTGCCTGACAAGACCATCCTGATAATAGCCACGATGTATCAGTCGCTACATGTTTTGATTTGTAGGAAGAAGAGCTTATGATTATAGTCTAGGTTCACTAGGGATACCTAATTCTCTATAACCAATGGCTATGATACCATCTTCTGTCACACCCCGACTCGCAGCGGAAGTAAAATGTGGGTTGCAACAGACACATGGAACAGACACATTACTCATAAAGATATTATATTATACATTACCAACGTGTTTCGTTTACATTATTTATTAACACAACAACACGTAAGTCACAACTATGTTTTCCACAAATAGTCTGGTACTAGTAGCTATGCCTCTATTCACATACTATCCATACTCAAAACTTGGAACTCTTACAAGCTTATTCCTCCTTTGTTTTACCTGAAAAACATGTTACAATTTGGAAAAAAAGTCAGCTAAACATAGTTGGTGAGTTTCACTGTTTTAGTTTGTATTAAATAGATGTAATTATAATTCAAGTTTGGCACATTTGATTGAATATATACTAAACCCACAAGTGAAGCCTTGACTGTCAACTCAACCCCGTGGTCCACCACCACGGCACTGCCCCTATGTAACTATGGCTAGTACCCCATAGTCTATGCTTGAACATGTACAATTGCGTATGTATCTCATGGCATTCCCGACCATCGCAATTGGGTTTGTCGGACCAATAGTACTATTTACACATTCCCCGGCCTACGGTTAATCACTTGGGTCTGTGGGGACTTTTCATGTACTAGTGTTTACTCAGATAATTTACGTTATATCATGTATATATGTGCACGTGTGAACGTATGTAACATGCATTTCACCCCACGTAAAACAAGAAGACAGATTTAAAATGGGGAAGTAAAACTCACGTAATAAGTAAGCACAACAATCACGCGGGGTATATGTGTCAGTGCTCTACCTCTTCAGTCCTGGTATCAGTTATTGTTGGGTTAATTACCAAAAACAGGGTTCTGTTTGGGAATCATTATAACTTGGTTCGGATGGGAAAATTCATCCGAGAATTGACCTATAGCATAACAGTAGTAGAGCTGTGGGTATTATTTTAGTGTTAGATTTTTATAACCTAGACAAGTTACCTGGTTATCTAGGTTATCAGGCATAACCTAGACGAGTTATCTGGTCATCTAGTTTATCAGGCGTAACCCAGACTAGTTATCTGGTCATCTAGGTTATCAGGCATAACCTAGACAAGTTATCTGGTCATCTAGGTTATCAGGCATAACCCAGATGAGTTATCTGGTCATCTAGGTTATCAGGCATAACCCAGATGAGTTATTTCGTCATCTAGGTTATCAAGCATAACCCAGACTAACTACAAGTAATCGGGAACTTCCTGGAAAATATGAGATCTTTCTGAAATTGTTATACTGCGTTTCCGGCTACTGAAACTTCGCGACAACGCGATTTTTGAAACCCAAAGTAAAACTCAGTCAATGATCCCCAAACTTTTCTAGGATGTTCCTCATATTAAACTCAACATCTCTGAAATTTTTGGTGATTTATTGAGCTCGTTTACTATTTTATCCGAAATTATTTCTTTAAAACAGTTAAAAAATTCACCAAAAATTCAGAAAATTCTAAAATTTTAATCGAGTCTTATTTTCACCAGATATGATCAGCCTGTAAAATATCAAGTTCATTGAATACCCACGGACCAAGTTATGCTATAAAAAATTTTGTATCTCCTAGATTCGATTTTCAGAAGTTATACCTATCGTTTCTTGGCGATTCAAGCGAGCCTTGTACTTTTAAAGACTTATTTCTTACTTGTATAGTACCTATACATAACACACAACACAAATATACTAAAACCCTTGTCAATTAAGCCTTAGAACCATTATTTTTCGATTAGTGTTTGATTTGACCAAAAATTGTCGAATATGTTGGTTTATTGATCCATAATCTGATGTTTTACAATACCAAACATCATGTATGATCTTATTCTATCTTATTTAGGTTTGGACAGCCATTTTGCTAAGAAAAAATATATTATTTCATGGATCAAAATGATTTGTTTTGTTAAATACATGTTTAAATATGAAAAACATAAGAAACTTAATTAAAACCACTATCATACCTCAAGAATTTGTTGTATTTGGATGTATACTTGCTGGAACAGGAGGTATAAGGTAATGAGGAGGTGTTTTGAAATGTGACAATGGAGAATTATGCTTTTAAGTGTCGTATGGAAATGTCAAGGGGTTTCTAGACCCCTTTGACTTAGTCAAAGACACAAATTTTGAGGATAAATGATAAGTATCAGCTGCTCTTGTGAGCTAGGTTCATTATCGGGTTTTAAACGCGTCATGGATACGCCAAACAGGCTCTTTTTCGCGCGTTTTTTGCACGGTTTTTAACGTTTTTGAAAACCGAACCCATCGACAACGAAACCAATACAATTTGATATTTTGACTTTGAAAAACTTATATCTATGTTAAATAAGTGTTTTTAGGCTTGACTGACTGTTCGTTGCATGTTTGGTCGTTTCCGGTTGCGTTAAAATCAAAGGTGTTCCGCTAAACAGAAGCTGCTTTGTTTAACGTGCCAACTACCTGTTAAGGCCTCAAATCTTACGTTATGGTCTAAATATCATATTCAACTACCTGCTTTGTTTAACGTGCCAACTACCTGTTAAGGCCTCAAATCTTACGTTATGGTCTAAATATCATATTCAACTACCTGCTTTGTTTAACGTGCCCTTAGAATCGTCTACGGCACTATCGTTTGTATCAAATTGGGTATTATACGGTTTGCAGACTGTTAAACGAAAAGCCTCCGTTTAACTTGTTTTCAGCACACTAAGGCATCAATATCACACTGTTAGGTACTATTGTTCATATGTTACTCATAATGTACCCTCAGATTCATCCGAGTTATATTTGTTATCATTTCGTGAATCGTGTATGTTGAACGTACAATTATTGTTTCAACCACAACTAGGGTTTACCTGGTTTTGCCTTGGTTGTCACAGTTTATAACACGGACAATTGGTTTATGACACAGATGATTGGTTTATGGTAAGTGATTTAGATAACGAGACGGGTGTAATATGATAAAAGCATGGTGGATACGCCTTTGGTACTTCCTATATATAAATGCTTTTATTGTATTACATATCGTATCATTATCCGAATCACTTCTACAAGGATAAATGGTTTCGAACAAGTCACGAACGATTTTCACATAAAGATATAAACCATACAATGTTTTCTTTTAAATCGATTTAATACTCGGTTTTACAAAAGAAATGCTTTGTCAAGATTCATGGCTACAAGGTTTTATAACTCATACCAAGTTGTATAGTTGCTTAAATATATTGCAATACCAAACATTTTGATACAAGGTTTTCATTTATCGACTCTAGTAGTCGGACGAGGTATTGCAATATCGATTACAAAGCCATGAATTTGACACACAAAACCTATATTACTCACCGACTTTTTATGTTGATCGTCTTTTCACATATGTTTCAGGTCTTATTGTGTGATGAATTGAACGCATGCTACACGTAGGATGGACTCGGGCCTTAGTTTACTTTAAACCATAAAGACAATTGTTGTGTTTTGTTTTTTTTTGTTCCAAGACAATGTAATTCATTAATTCAATAAAACCAAAACCATGTGTTGTGAAACAATTTCCTGTAACTTGACTCCCCGATGTTTCCGCCGCGGTTTTTATGTATTATGCAATCGGGGTGTTACAGAGATTGGTATTAGAGCCATGGTTATAGGGAATTAGGTTATTAGTAATGCTTTTGACCTAGACTATAACCTTCCTAGGACCCTAACGTGAATTATCTTGCGTTTAGATTCTAAATACAATACCATCACCTATCCTTAGGTGATTACCAAAAACAAAGCATAATTCATTCTTAAAAGCCTAAAACAAATCATTGGACATTTAAGCCTTTTATGTTTTCAAAATCTCGTCAAAGTTTGGGTTTTAATAATGTGAACACGTGCAATCTGGAAGGGTGGATGCATGTACCCTGAGTTTTCTGTCTAAGGCTAGAGTGTTCGTACAAATCCACTTAATCGGACCAGACACTCTTACCTGGGAATTCTTGGGGTGAGTGTCCACTTATAGGCTAAAGCACATCTTCATGATACATTATAAAGACCCATTTACTTTGATTAGTCACTGTCTCGTTTGTTTGTTTTAAGTAAAGAACAAATGATCACAATCCTTATGTTTCATCGATATTTTAAACGTTTCTTTTTTACTATCCTTTATCAATCTCACTCGTTTTCTTTCATATTTTCCTTCTCTTTTAGAATGCCTCCTTGTCGCAACGCTACTCAGGACGCCAAAATGGCGGCAATGATCGCTTATGATGTGTGCAAAATGCAACATATAAATTACATCAAATAAGGCATAAAACTAACCCTTTTTTAGTACTAATGTTGGAAAAAGCACGTTTCTTTCTTCCTTTTTAATTTACAGGACCAACAAACAAGCTTAAAAGAACAAAAGGAACAAATAAGCAGCCAAAACCAACATAAATACAAAAAGAAGGAATAAACGTGACGTGCCCGATCCCTCGGTAGCATCTCCCAAAGCAAAAACAAGAAACAGACCCTGACCACGGAACCGTTCCCAGCTGAGCATGGGGCGTGGTTAGGACCCTGCATAACAAGACAAATGTAACACCTCGTAAAATCACGTCCAATGATGTATTGACACGTGTAATAAACCCTAATGAAGTCAAACACTTAAATTTAGGGACTAATTTGTCGAAAAATCGAAACCTTTGATTATGTAAGGACTGGAAGTGATAACATACCTAAAAATAAGTTTCTTATGATGTTTATATTCACAAATGTGCCACTTGATGAATAAGTGTAGCCGTTTGCGTAATTAATTGAAAGTTTGCGCGATAAAGGGTTAAAAGCGTCAACATGTTAATTCTTACCTCTGAGTGACCTTCTAACA
>JARYGA010059315.1:0-39634 GCA_030545235.1 Helianthus tuberosus
CGGGTCAGAAGTCGATTCGGGTCAACATGAAAATGGGTTACCCTAGTCAGTTAGGAATGGGAGTTTTGACCGAGTTTGTTGGAAGATAGTTGAAAAGTTGCCGTTAATGTGAACGTTGAAATCTGCTGAATAAAAGGAGAAGAAGACTTGGTATTTTAAGCATGTGGGTTTTGTTTTATCACTATAAATAGGTGTAGTTGCAGTAGCTTTTTGTAAGTTAGTTTTTGTTTCTTTGTAAAAGTTTAATAATAAAGAAAGAGTTTCGTGAGTGTGTGTTTTCTTGTGTGTGTTTGTAGGTCCCTCGGAGGTTGAGGTCAAACCTATTCCTTGTTATGCTTAACACACTAGCTAGTGCGGAATCCAAGCTAGAATGCAAACCGAGATCGAAGACGACAATACACGACACGCAAGATTCACCGATTAACACCTCTGTATTAATACGTATGAAAAGATCAGTTACAAGCTCAATGTTTACAGATGTATTCTATAAACTCTCAAAGTTCTCTCGTGTGTGTGTGTGCTCTCACTTGTCTTCTTCTTTTTTTTTTTAAAGTGAAACACATTACATGGATATATATATCCATCACAGCATGTCTGGTCGAAGGATCAGATAGACTGATCGAAGGATCATCTATCGATCTTAAACCTACCGAAGGATCACATATACCTCGAAGGATGATATCCTTCGAGGTCCATCTATATCCATCGAAGGTTATCTTTCGAGCTCATCGAAGGATATAAACAATCCTTCGATGACTCATCCTTCGACACAAACATATTACAAACAATGTGCTAACTGTTTGGTCAAGTCAAACCAGGAGGATGGTTGACTTGGTCAAACTTACATCAACCTTACATTAAAGACATCGTTTTGTATCATGACGAAATACAGGCAAAGTACAGACACAAGTGCACCAACAAACTCCCCCTTGGCTGTAGCTTTGTCTCGATTTTCGTGTCTTCAAGTCTTTGACGTCCTTTCAAGTCTTCAATGTCGGAGGATCTTTAAAGTCTTCACGTCTTGAAAGCAGAAAGTGTATCAACAAACTCCCCGTTTCATGTAGGAAGTGTGTTGACAAACTCCCCCTTAACATAAGCTCCCCCTTGAGTTATGCTTGTGAAATACTTGTTCTTTATGAATTGAGATCCTTGTGGTGTTGATGATGGTCAGCGGCAACTCGATCATCTTCATCACTTGAGTGCCTTCACGTCGTGTCTTCATTCCGAAGCTTGTCATCGACCATGTTCTCCTTGCCTTTAGAATCTGCACATGCAAGAAATCTAAACGCGTAATGAGAACAACCGCTTGGAATATAGTAAGCAAACGACACATATGTGACCATTGTTCAATCAAACACCGTCCGACAGATTGAAAGTTTAACAAATTTTTATCAATTTTAGTTTTTAACTTTCAAAATTTGCAAATTTCGACCGTTTTATGAAGAATCAGTCGTTTCGGTTTTCAATCAGGATTTTGGGTAGGACAGACTCGAGTTCTAACATCAGTCAATCAAAAATAAACTAGAAGCAAAATCTTTTTGGATTTTATAAAGTTTATATTAAAACACACCTAAAATCTTTTTGGAATTTTTCATTTTTTAAAAGTAAAGACGGAAAGCAATAAATAAATATATACAAAGATGCAGAAACTGAAAGCATTAAATAAATATTTACAGACATTCTTTTTGCGAGTTTCGAGGGTAAGAGAATCATATCAGTGTACGGTCATGCCAAAACGCTCTTGTTGTTCAATTAGATAACATTTAGATAAGCATCCTATAACGATTATCGGTATTGTTGTCCACATAAGCTCAACTTATCAGATGTAATCATGGCGAGGGGATACGTTAAGTTATGATTTATACTTACCGACCGGTGTTCATCCACATCACGACACATTCCCGTATCAAGGTATGCACGAGGGTTCATCTTACCGGTGAGTATACCGATTATCATCTGTTTGACCGTATATGATGTGAGATTCTCACTTATTTAGATTTGAAAACAAGCCCTATGTGATAGAATCACTTATTGATGAGGAACTTGATTTTCAGATGCATGAGGGCACAGGAGCAAGTCCGTGAACAGGTCAGTACTTTCGTACAGCAGAGAGACGAACTTGACTCCCGGAAAGAATCTGTGATATATTATCACTTATTTGTTTGGACATGTGATTGTTTATCACTTATTGAGGTCGTATGCAGTATGTACACGTATGTATAGTATCATGGAAGATCTAGACTTGCGTCCCCGTTATTTTTCGGTAAAAGATACAACCATGATACCCAGATGATAAGCAGCATAAAGACCGAATATCTCAGAACCTCGGCAATCTCTCAAACGAAATTTCGGTACTAAGACCATATGCCAATGAATGGTTCCCACCTGGTCTTCAGTCGATTTAAGTTTATATCACCCTGCACACTTTTAAAATGATTGTGAGCCTACCGATACATCTTATATAGAGCTGCTTAACATTTTTCATTTTAGGTTTAAAGAGGTTTAGACAGACCACTGATGTACTATCATATTCTCTTTTTCTCGCCAGGAAACTCATTTTTTTTTTCTATTGTTTTTGTGTTTTTGAAATTTTTCAATGTTTTTGGATTTTCAAATTTTGGATTTACTCCCCCTAAAATCAACAAACTAAGACAAAATTTAAAACACAAAGATATTTACAAAAATGATTTTCCGATGTTGGTTAACTCATGTTTTACCTCAATGCCGTTTACCAAAATTAAGTTTTAATCAGAAATGATTTAGCGAATTTTGGAAAAATCAGTTGGCATGTCGGAAAGCGGTGCAGACCATGACAACATTGTCTGGCCAAAGAGTGCTGAACGAGATAATAATTCACAAAGCAACTTAAATATCGACAAGTATAGGAGAGATTAGAAATTTAAAACCGTATCCTGCAACTGCATCGTGCATTGCAAGGAATCTGAGTGCTCTCCCAAACTGAATATTCACCCGGTGTGGATTTCAAAGACGATTTTTGTAGCTACTGAGAAATCTGTTGACAGCAACAAGATCATAAACCTTTGGGTCCGGCTGGTCTTCCACATTGTACCAGCGAAGGTCTTTATCTTTCTCTTGAGAAGTAGTGTGCGGTTGTTCAATCCATGCCAAGGCATCCGCACACCCGGTTGGTTTGATCAACAAACACATTCTCTTCAATCACACCGTGGAGAAATGTACACTGCACGTTCATCTTGTGGACTTTGAACTTCGTGTGGAAGAAAAATCCATGAATCTTCGAAAAGCTTCAGACGTGCTACAGACGCGTACTTTTCATTTGAATCTTTCCTGAGGACCCGATCAAAAACCATAACAACCAAATTTTGGCACATATCTCTTCATGTCGAATTTTTCAACTTCATTCAACCACATTCTTTCACCATCATTCCTTTATCGGAATGTTTGTCTTCTTATCTTTTTCCTTTCTTTTCTCATTTCTCTCCATTAAAGGCAGCAACTCCTAGATATAATGATGTTTCGGAGTCTGGTGTCGCCGATCTTGTGCATGGACGCTCCACTATCAACAATCCTATGACTATCAATAGTTCCTCCTAGAATATCCTACACACTCACTCAGAGATTAGTTGGAGAGAGGGACCCAAGCCTTTGTGGACTTGGGTCGTCCTTGATCATCAAGGAAAGTGATTTCAATCACTTGATGATTAGGAAAAAGAACCTGTGGTGCTCCCCCTGATTGAATTACCTGCTTTTGCTTCCAAGCTGTTTGTCCTTTACCAGTATTTGAATTTATTGCTTTAGCATTTACTGGTTTTACAGTTTCAGATTTTGCTTGTACAGGTTTTTCTTCTTTGACCTCTGATTTTAAGGCCTTTTCAATTACCTTTTGATTCTTTTGCTTAAACTTCTTTTCCCTTTCTTTCAAGACACGTGGGTCTTGTTTCGGGGAAACTGATCGTTTTCGGTAATTGATTTCTTGGGGAGCACTCGTTTTTTACTTCAGCTTTTGCACGTGTGGGCAATATCTTACAATATGCCCAACTGTCCCACATTCAAAACATGTTCTCCGCTCTACAAACTTCGGAGAAACATGTTGATGACCAGACGGAGAACCAGACAATGAACTTTGTGATCTAGACGTGCTTGGACCTAAATCACATCCGTTGGTGTGTTGGGTGTAATTATTCTGATCATTTCGTTTTAAAATTCTAAATTGTTTTATAAACTCAACGTTAGATTTATCCTGAAATGTTTCAAGTTTGTCTGAACCCGTGGATCCAACAAAGTTCATTTTCGGTCCTCGTTTCTTAACAGGAGCTCTTTTGTTTTGCACCTTTTGTTGTTGAACCTTAGGTTGTTCAGTCTTAGGCTGCTGAACTTTAGGTGCTTGAACATTCTTGTTCTGAGCCTTCTTTCCCTGTACCTTACCCTTTCCGGAGTTGACTTGTTGTTTTCGCTCAATTGGTAGATTTTGGTTTCCGTATTGTTTTCTAATTTGTTCACACGGAATTGGATCACATTGAGTGACGGTAGCTTTGCCACTTTTGTTCCCCAAAAACTTATCAGTGCATCCTTCAAAAATTTGCTCAATTAAATCTTGATTTACATTTTTAATTGGAAAATCTTTGTTAGAGTAGATTTTGCTATCTCCTTTGAGCGTGTACAACAAGTTATTCTCTTCACTGCTAGATACAAGGGACTCCATTGCTTTTGACATTTCAGTCTTACTCGGTTTCACTGGTGGATCCCACAGGATGTGATTCTCGATTGGAATATCTGTTGTAACCGAGTTAGACTGTTGTTTCACAATTTCTTCAGATTCATCATCCGAAGAATCAGTATCCTCAACAATGGGAGGACTCTGTTCCTTAACATACGATGAATCTGTCACATTTTCAGATTCTGATTGACCCGAGGATGATGTACCAGTTGTGAACCCGAGGCCTGCTGCAAAGTCATCTAGACCGAGTGGCACAGTAGGTTCAAACCGGGGCATATCCTCGTCATCAGGCAATTTGGAGTAATTGTGATTCATTGGGGGAGGACATGATTTGAATCCAATACATATTGCATCCCCCTTTTTCTTTTGAACGTCAATGATGTGATCCAATACATAGCGGGAATTGGAATAGCTTTCCAGTTTCTGCTTAATTGTCTCACATTCACATCGGGCTGTTGCCAACTCTACCATTTGCTTTTCAATTGTGTCAATAAGATTATTGTTAGCATGTTGTTTTCGCAAAACAGCCTTTTGTAATTCTGAAACATCATGTCTTAATGACGCAATTGTTGCTTTAAATTCCTTTTCATTTCTGGTTAAAAACAAGTTAGCTTCAGTTGCTTTAGAAAGATCTACAATCAATTCTTGATTGTGTTTGTGTGTGATTTCAAATTTCTCTTGCAAACCCTCGTGTTTGCTTCGCAATTCACAACACTTATCATTCATCGAAACATGTTTGTCTTGCAAGTCAAACAAACTAGCTTGTAAAGCATCATGTTTGCCTTGCAACTCAGACATGTTTGCCTCTAAATCAGCATTTTTAACACGCAAACTATCACAGTTATCACAACTAACAACAATGGGTTCATCGACACATACCTGACCTGATGAACTGTCGACATTAGCCATAAAGGCTGAATGGAGAGAAGACGAAGAATAAGCAGCTTGATCCACCAAAATAGATCTTCTTTGAATTCCTGCTGCAGCTTCTTCCAATAGCTCATCAATATCTGCATTAACTGACGCACTTGATGTGTCATCTTCCTGATCATTCCCTGAACTCGAGGACTCTTCATCTGAACTTCCACTGTAACCAGAGCTGTCTTCATCTTCAGAAGATTCATCACCATTGGTGGAAGATTCTCCACCACTGGCGTGCTTTAAATCCTTTACGACTTCAGCAAAACATGCTGTTCCATCTGGAGCATCATTTCCCAACTGAAGCGACCAATCGCAACCTTCATCTATTTGAACCACAAGTGCCTGGTTGGCATTTGATGGCCCTGCTTGGCTTTGGTTGTTGACAGGTATCAACGTACGAGCATTGTTTCTGTTCTGGTTCTGCTGGTTGCCTTGATTTCTGAAAGGATTTTGGTTTCCATGCTGAGCTGGTCTTGTACATTCCCTTTTGAAATGACCCCGTTCACCACAGTTAAAGCACTTGACAGCTTGCTTGTCGAACCCATACTTGGTGTCTTTCTTGCTTTCCAAGTTGGTTCTCCCCGTCCTTTCCATAAACTCCTTTGCTCTTCGAATTGCACTAGCAAGAGCCCATTTGATATCCATCAATCCACAATAAGCACTAACCAAGGTGTTCAACATCTCCATATGCTCCTTGGCTATTTCGACACTGACTTTGGAAAAGTTGGAAGTGTCTAATCTGACTGTATTCGGATTGGAAGTGGCTTGAATGTTTGAAGAGCTTCCATAAAACCCTTGCTGTTGCGGTTGTTGCTGCTGAGCTCTGCTTGGGTCTAAGAAAGGCGGTGGTGTGAATTGCTGAGCTGTCGGTTGCACATTCTGTTGTAGAGAAGAAGAATCTGGTCTTGAATACATCATCGTGTATGCTGAAGGATCAAACTGATTTGTTGTGGAAGGTCCGGTGTTTGAGATGAAGGCTGTTTGAAGCTTCGCATGTTGAGAGGCTGGTTTTTCTCCACTGATACCTCCTGCAATCCCATAGTACATCTCTGGGTTTTGAGGAGTTAGTGTTCTTTTTGCCTTAAGCTTTTCTTCTACATCCTTGTTCTCCAATTTTTGAATTAACTCATAAACGGTGATTGTATCTAGAACACCATTTTCTTTGAGAATTTCAAGATAACTGCTCCACTTTGCCGGTAAGCTATCAGCGAATCTCTTCACCATTTCTTGTGGAGTGGCAGTGACTTTAAAAGCAAACATCTCGCTCAACAAGTGATGGAACCTTGTAGATAACTTTGCCAAAGTCTCATTCTCCAAACACGTGAATCCTTCAAACTCTTTCTTCAGTAATTCTTGCTTGATCTTTCTAGATTGAGCATTTCCTTCACATCGTAACGTGAGCATATCCCACAAGCTTTTAGTAGTCGTGCAGTAAACAAACTGGTGGTAAATGTCTCTGTGAAGAGCTTGTGTGAGAATCATGAATGCTTTCTTTTCTAACTCAAATTTCTTCTTATCATCTTCAGACATAGTGCTGTAAGTTTGTGGATTAGATCCTGCAACTTCCAAATCATTGTCAAATGCGGTGAAGAAGCACATCCATAGATCTTGACCTTGCCCTTGCCCCTGAACATAAGTTCTGAGCCTTTCTTTCCACCATCCCCAATCATTGATGTGATTTAGCTTTGGTGGTTTTGTGCTTGTACCAGTTTCACTGTCGTTCTGCATCATAGATTGAATGCTGCTGCTTTGATTTGTGACCAATGCCCATTGATTTGCAGTTATCATTGCAGCTTGAGGTGGGGCAATAGCCTGCATCCATGCAGTTTTGTTGAAATCTGACGCAGATTGCGTAGCTGATGATTGTGGAGTCAAAGTTGTTTGAGTCCACGCGGTTGGATCCCACTGACCGTGCGTAGCTGATGATTGTGGAGTCGAAGTTGTTTGAGTCCACGCGGTTGGATCCCACTGACCGTTTGTTCCCATTTTATAAAAATTAATATATTAAGTGAAAATTGATTTATCCGAAGGATTCTTGATCGAAAGATCTGAAAAACACAAACTTGTTAAACTTAAACAGACAAGGATCGAAGGATCAAAACTTGTTCGAAGGATCAACAGTGTTCGAAAGATCACTGTTGAGTTTCGAACAATTGATTTCGAAAGACTCTCCAATCGTAGGATCCTTATCTTTTGAATAAGAGCTGTAGATCGAACGATATATCCTTCGAAAAGATTCCTAGGATCGAAGGATAAGTCACAGACTTCGAAGGATGTTCGAAGGATGATTATCTATCGAACCTCCTTTGATCGAAAGATGATCTTTCGACTTCGAAGGATATCCTTCGATCTGCGCTGACACAGTTGACAAAAGTTGACAGGTTGGTGAAAAGGTGATTGGTTGGTAAGAACTTTCGGCAGAAATTATGGTCAGACCACCAAACCAAGATTTGAACACTAAAATAATACTCAAAAAGGACAGATCTTCTCCAGAAACCGGTACCGGAGTAAGCCGGAATTTGGCCGGAAATTACCAAAGTTCTTAAAAACAAGTTTTTAAGTTACCCAACCCGACCTTTGACACACCCGGTTAGTTTAGAACACGTTTTTACGACAAGAAATGCGCGAAAAACAGTAAAAACGGGTGCTAAACCATGTGAGTTTTATCCAAACACTCCAAAGTCTTGTATAAACTCGGTTTTTAACAAGGAAAAGAGCCACGGCTCTGATACCACTTGTAGGTCCCTCGGAGGTTGAGGTCAAACCTATTCCTTGTTATGCTTAACACACTAGCTAGTGCGGAATCCAAGCTAGAATGCAAACCGAGATCGAAGACGACATTACACGACACGCAAGATTCACCGATTAACACCTCTGTATTAATACGTATGAAAAGATCAGTTACAAGCTCAATGTTTACAGATGTATTCTATAAACTCTCAAAGTTCTCTCGTGTGTGTGTGTGCTCTCACTTGTCTTCTTCTTTTTTTTTAAAGTGAAACACATTACATGGATATATATATCCATCACAGCATGTCTGGTCGAAGGATCAGATAGACTGATCGAAGGATCATCTATCGATCTTAAACCTACCGAAGGATCACATATACCTCGAAGGATGATATCCTTCGAGGTCCATCTATATCCATCGAAGGTTATCTTTCGAGCTCATCGAAGGATATAAACAATCCTTCGATGACTCATCCTTCGACACAAACATATTACAAACAATGTGCTAACTGTTTGGTCAAGTCAAACCAGGAGGATGGTTGACTTGGTCAAACTTACATCAACCTTACATTAAAGACATCGTTTTGTATCATGACGAAATACAGACAAAGTACAGACACAAGTGCACCAACAGTGTTTACTGTGTGTGATCTTGGGCTGATAACCAACACATCCCAGACCTTTTGGTCCAGACCCATCTCACCCACCATGAAATTGATGGTTGAACCCTCTGGAATCGTGTAGCCTTGCACCTCTACCTCTTTCATGACCCTATGGGGCAGCACAAAATGTCCAGGTGGGTGTCTTCTCAGCCCCTCCAAAACCACTGCTTTCAGGTACGGCATTTTCTCTAGATCCTCTTCGTTTATAATCGATTCTAGTTCCACCCCTTTTCTTGATGGTGGTGGTCCGACCACTGCAACAATTTCATCATAGAGCTTGCTCTGAATGCGAGGATGCTTCACTAGATTAGCCATGATCCATTGTAGTGCAGTAGACGTGGTATCCGTACACGCATTAAGAAACTCGCTACACATGCTCGACATTTCCCTGGCGTTTAGCCTTCCATCATTTCCATTATCAGCTTCTTCATCCGGAAGCTGTAGATTGACCAACGTGTCAACGTAAGCCACGATCCGTTCATTTCCTAGTCCCTGCTCAGAATTAGTCGATCTGATTCTAGACTTAATGAGTGGAATCAAAACTTTTTCTCTATCACCACGCAAGTTCTCAAACTCTTTCCATCTATTTCTGAACACTATTTTCCCCAGCTTCGGGAAAATAGTGAGCACGGTAAAACGCCCTGATCCAAGTTTTATCAACATATTCCGCTGCACTCTCACGATCTCATTAATCTTACTCTCATCAAGCTTCTCTCCAAAACATATAAAAACCAACAGACAAAACATAGCATACTGAAAATGGTCAACCACCTTGATCCCCTCACTCTCTTGACATTGACATTCTAGAAGTCGCTCAATCAGTATCTGAAGCACCCACTTGCGCTCCCAAGAGTAGGATCTGATGCGGGCGGGATGCATAACCTCAGAGGCAAGATTCCTGCGGAGGATCCGCCAAGTAGGGCCATACGAAGAAGTGGAGATAGTGCGCACTGGAACGGTTGTAGGGCGGTCGGAGAAGATCGCTCCCTTTTGAACTAGGAGTTGGTGTGCAAGAGAATGGTCTCCTACGAAGATGTTGGTTTGAAGTCCGGAAGAAAGAGTGAAGAGTGGTCCATACCGGGCCTTGAGACTTATGAGGACGGGTTCGTGTAAGATTAAATATTTATTTATTTATATTTAATCTAGTAGCCATCATTATCATTTATATAATATAGATCAAAATATATTAATAACCTATTAATAATTAGTTGGTAATTGTTGATGGACCATATTACCCTTATTAACTAATTGGGTTTCCTCTTGGGTGTATATATAAGGAGATTATTAGAGAGGTTAAGGGTTAGACACACAACCTAATAACATAACATCAAATTCGTCCCTCTCTCTCCACAACCGAAACTCACCCTAATTTCGGTTTCATCACCATCATCACTTTACACCCTAAGGAGGAACCAGATCAAACTGACAAGTATGTCGAACTCATTGGCTGCGTCTCTGACTGGATTCTCTGCTGGCATGTCTGCTGTAACAGGTATTATTTACATGTTTTCCTTTATGTTTAAACAGAACTGATCAACATGTGGTATCAGAGCATATGTTGATAAATCAGTTCTGTTTTTCGTATCCATAATTCTGGGATCATAATCTGGAAAACAGAAAGTTTTAAAGCCTTTAAAAGTTTCGGCTGTTTTCGGGTCCTTGGTACCGAAATCACTGTTTTCGGAATAATATGCTTAATGTTTTGACTCGAAACCATAAAGGGGATAATAATATCCGAAATCTGTTAACAAAAAGTCTTAAAATTTAGATTTCGGATCCCAGATTATGTTTTAATTTTCTTAGGGTTCATCAACTGTTCTAAATAAAAACTCGAAAATTCCATTAGTTTGGAATCTAATTTGGATTAGTGGATGTTTTTCTAATGTTTGATCTAAATTTTATCTATTAAATTTTCGAAAACTGTTAAAGATATTCAGTTATTATTTTCGAAATATTGTGATAAGTTTAGATCAGAAATAAAACAGGAAACATTATCTCCACAATCCCTAAAAGTTCGAGTTTCAGTTTTATCACAATCAGCAGCTGTTAACAGAGGATTCGAGACCATCAGACTACGACTAGAGACCATCAGATCTCGACTAGAGACCACAAGGTCCATAAGGTCTCGACTCGAAATCATAAAGGTCATCAGAAACTTACAACTCGAGATCAGAAGTCTACAACTCGAGACCATCAGGTCTCGACTCGAGACTACCAGGTCTCGACTCGAGATCATAAGGGCTTAAAACATCACAATTCGGGACAATAGTCTCGACTCGAGATCACTGCGTTTTCGACTAAAGGCACTCGAGACCATGGTTGCGACTAGAGATCTCATTATGGAGTCGAGATCTCATAAAACATACTGACTCGAGACCTGACTCGAGACCCAACTCGAGACCTCATTATTTAAGCTGTTTAATGTGACCTAAAAATACTTGGTTTTGTTTATACTTAATTAATTAATAAGGATCAAATAATGTTTTACAAAACCAAAACTAGCTTAACTTGAATGAGCTTCTGATGTATTAATTCTGGCCAAAGCTGATTTAATACATCTATTTATTGTTCAAGTATTATAAAAAGCTATGTTAAGTATGCATTACAAACGTGAAATGTCTTAATTCTGGCCAAAGCTGATTTAATTCATTTATGTTTAGCATGCTTGACAAGTGCATAACTAAAGTGATTGTCTCATTTCTGGCCAAAGCTGATTTGTCACGATTACTTTGCACACATACTTAAATGATTACACTTCTGGCCAAAGCTGATTTGTCTTTTGTTTAAGTAGAATTTTACTAAGTCTATTATTTTGATGTTAGTAATAGACATATCACAATCTCTTCATATAATGATCCTTATATTAATGATCCTTAATTAACTTTATGATCATTTCGTCTGCCTTATTCTTAGTACCCATAATTTTATTCACTATAATTTTCTTCTATATATATATCTCATCCACTCTAATTCCTAAACCTAAAATGTTTGCTTTATTTAAAGTTTCTATTAGAATTAGCTCTTAAATTAAATCCTTGATTATCTCTTAAGACACGATAATCCTATTGCTCTCTTCTGATAAAGATTATAAAGAAGAAAATTAGAGCATGATGAATAGGACAAATTGAACATGATGTCTCTTATGATAATCAAGAACTCTCTAACATAATGCTATCACTAAAGTTATTTCAGATTAAGTCTTTCCTAAGGCTAATCTCTTATATATGGAATAATCACTAGAACTCCTAAGATGCATGCCTTAATTTGAAACTCTAAACTACAAAGTTAAGTGGTATATGTGAATACATTATAATGTACAAAACCATGACCCATAAAGTTAAGGGCTTACGCATGGAAATAAGTACATTTTCCAGTACATTACATATTAAGATTTTCACTTGTACATTTTGATGCCTTATAAATCAACTATAACACTCAAAATACCAAAGTATAACGAGTGTGTTGATAAGCAACATATGTACAAAGAAATAAATGTTTGAAGCTGGAAAAATATGTTGTTACTCACCTTACAACTACTTAAACCTTAAAAGAGGATTGTTCTAAGGTCCATAGACAAATTACAACTGTTAATTCCATCTCTAAGGTTCTTCAAGGGAAAATCTCACTGCATGGTTATGTCATTAGACTAGACATAAGCAACGAGACTATCCATTATTCTCAAGAATAGTTGGATGAATTAATTAGATAGTCACTTATTAAAGATATTTAAGTCTACTAATTATAATATTCCTATTAACACATGATTAGTTGACTCTAGTTTTTTAAACGCTTCCTTACCAGAAGTTAACAAATAACTAACACAAGAGTTAGTGACAAAATTAAATGTTAAGGCTATAAAAACCATAATAAGCAGTCTTCTAACAATGCCTTTCGATACCTTATATACTCTGAAGATTAATCAGAATATAGTATCATAACTAAGCAATGTTATGAAGGTTGTGAGGTTTGCATAGTCAACATAAAGTCACACTTACCTTAAACTCTCATTTTATTTGTTCTAAATATCTGGATTGAAACATTACTAAGATGAAACTAGATGATACCTTACACTTTCACAACTTTTGTCATCATGCAAATGAGGATTTGACAAAAGGAAAATGAGACTTATAAATTTCATCCATTATAACCGAAATTCATGAGAAATCATGACATGGTTGATGAGGATGATTATTCAACTAATCTCATTCTAAGTGATTTTAAATCATGACGTTAAAGCCCTAAAATATAACTTGGCTTAAGGAATAAGTATAGGTCCATCATAAGTCATTTATTGACATTCGTGGAACTTATTCCAAAATGGAATATTCAGACATAATTCATTTATCATTTAAAAGGCTATCAACTTGTATCTAATTTTTGTCGCATATGGCCCACAGTCTTAGAAGAAATCTATTCATATATTTACTCACTAAGATTTCTATTAAATATGTCCTTAAGTTTCTTATGACATTTGGACGTTAAGGAAGTCAATTAAAGTCTTACATATATATGATAGGTTTCCACGTCACGTACCTCATTGAAACTTCTCTTGTAGCATTTCTAGAGATATCAAAGATCAGTGGGAGCATTAAGTGTCTTAATAATAACTTGCAATAGTTGCAAGAGGTGGGGGAGTGAAAACTTTATATTACTTCAATTTACACCTCTTGTACAAGACACTGCTCCATTATGACACTGTTCTATCATAACTTATCTCCTTAAATCTAATGCTACTATTACAAAAGTTTCATTGTTACTTAATTGTGGGCACACTTAGATTTCTTACCTAAACTAACATAATCCTCAAACAAGAGAAACTACAACGACTAACGTCATTAACTCGTTTCTCTATTAGAATTTGTTGGTCGTTACATATTGACCATAAGCATGCTGAGTTCCTAAAGATTTCTAAGGTTAGTGGGAGCAGTCAAAGTCCTTATCATGATTTGTAAGGAATACAAGAGGCGGGGGGAAGAATGTCATTAAATTTCACTTCGAATTTAACTCCGATTACACCTCTTGTACACCATACTGCACCAACTCTTACAAACTTAGAATGAAAATGATAGCAACCTAACCAAGAGCTAATCCATAAAACTGAAACTTCTAATAAACCCAATAATCAACTCAGGAGGTCATCTAGGTTTAAAAGCCTACTAACTTTGATGATTACATAACCTCCCTAACTGAAGTTGAAATGGATTTTGGAAAAGTTTACTGATCCTATCTCTTCTAATTAAGCCATTAGTGTCAATCAATCTTCTGAATGGAATAAAACTGTTTTCTAGTAAAACTGTTTTATGTGTTCACATAACGTTTGGGATTTGATTGAATAACCTAAGAGTGTTCATAACTAAACTAAATCCTGATATAAACGTTAAGACACAAAGAAGCATGATTGATTGTCAAAGGTTGTACTCAGGAAGAGATAAATTATTAAAGAATCTTTATTACCTATCTTACAAAAGATTTCTTTGATGATCATTACTGTTCTAGTAGCTTATAATAGTTTAAGGCTACATTAGATGAACATTAAAAACAATTTTCCCTAACAAACTGGCTGACACATTTACATGTTCATAAAACAACCTGAAAGTTCTAAACTGAAGGTTAAAGAACACTTTATTTGTAAGCCAATAAAATCCATGTATGGGTTAATGCAAACATCATAATATGATGAAATCTTAACGTAATTATTTTCATAAAAAATCAAGTGGACTAATGTACCTACCTCAAGATGAGTGGGAGCAACTAAGATAAACTTGTCTATATATAGATGATATTCTTTTGACAAGTATATGTTACATAAGTCAAAGCATTGTTAATACAAACTTTGATATAATAGATCTCAGAGATATCTCTTACATAATAGACATCATAACATGTTGAGATAGACCAAATGGGACATTACTTCCGTTCCATAAGTTTAACATTAAATTGGTCGTTGCATATGTAACAAAATACTGCTCTCCTTTAGAGGATAATAGGATAAATGAGATTATTTCTTACGCTTCATTAATTAGAAGCCTTATGTAAGTTTAAGTCTATACTCGTTTAGATATTACTCACATTGCAACACACTAGATATGTCTAGATTAATGTGAAGCATTTAATAGAGTATTACAATATCTTTAAAAGAAACGAGAGGTTATAATTTAAAGAAGAAGTGAGAATTAAAACCGGTTTATTACTATAACTTTGTGATATTCAAAGATGACAAAATGTAATTTCGGGTATATATTTATGTCAGCAGACAAAACCTATTTCATGGAGGAGTCATAATGCACTGATATTAACAACCTAAGTTATAACGACATAATATAGTCACTAAATGTTGTTGGAAATTTATCAGTGGACTCATAACTTTATTAAGTCCATATAATTAATGTTTTGAAGACTTAGTGTGATAAAGTCAGCTACCATGTCTCCTTGAACAGTAACAGTTCGAGAGGTGCTGCATTAAATTTCGATACGCAATTCATTATTCGTTTATGAACGAATTGAGGAAACTAAATCTTTGTATCGAATGCATTCATGATATGCTTAAGGATCCTATAACTAAAAGTCTATCACCCATAACTATTATGTAAGCGCTTATAATAATCACGGGTTTATTGATGACTATGTACAACTGCATATCGTACTATGAATGATTAACTTTTAATATTCCTCATCAGTTTGATTTTGTATGTCTCTAATAATATGTCAAGCTAGCATAATGGCATATAGACAAATGAAGTTACAAATCAAATAAAGGGCTTATGCATATTTTGATCATAACGATTAGGTTTTAAATTAAGGCTATAGTATGATTAATGGGGGTCCTGAGTCGCATAATGATTCAACGGCTGTATTTCTCTGCTATAGTACTTGTTTAAGGCTAAAATGAGTATTAACTTCTGATCAGACTAATCTAATACTCATGATAAATGATTATTCAGCTAAGTGGGAGAATGTAAGATTAAATATTTATTTATTTATATTTAATCTAGTAGCCATCATTATCATTTATATAATATAGATCAAAATATATTAATAACTTATTAATAATTAGTTGGTAATTGTTGATGGACCATATTACCCTTATTAACTAATTGGGTTTCCTCTTGGGTGTATATATAAGGAGATTATTAGAGAGGTTAAGGGTTAGACACACAACCTAATAACATAACATCAAATTCGTCCCTCTCTCTCCACAACCGAAACTCACCCTAATTTCGGTTTCATCACCATCATCACTTTACACCCTAAGGAGGAACCAGATCAAACTGACAAGTATGTCGAACTCATTGGCTGCGTCTCTGACTGGATTCTCTGCTGGCCTGTCTGCTGTAACAGGTATTATTTACATGTTTTCCTTTATGTTTAAACAGAACTGATCAACAGTTCGAACTTTAAGGGAGAATTTGTAAGCAGGAGGAAGCTGGAGTGAAGAAGTGATGGTCCTGGTGGCAGTTCGTTGTGGTGTCGCCGGTGGAATATTATGGATCTGTTAAGGGCGGCGATGCAGAGGGAAAGGATAGTGATGAACCATGTGGTCCACATCTCCATGTTCGATAAACTAATGGTTGTCTGGGTCATCTTATGAATTCTTTATCTACGATTTATCAATCATGTAAAGTAAAGTTGGTTAACAAAATCACGCTTTGACTTTGAAATTTATTTTTAGTGGGAATTATTTAATATGTTTTTTAAGGCTCCCACTATCTGCACACTCAGTTTGCCTATCTGCACACTTAGGGTTTAAATACGCTGCGTATTAACGTAGCGTATAAGGGTAACCCTATACGCTGCGTATTGGTCAATACGCAGCGTATTTAGACCATAGATCCTAGTGCCTGATAACCAATCATTGCACAGAAAACAAGGTTCGTATACGCTGTGTACTGAGCAATACGCAGCGTACAACCAGGGACCATTTTTGTAAATTTACGAAACTTCAAGGACCATTTTTGTCAGTTTTCGAAACTTTAGGGACCTTTTTGTAAATTTTCGAAAAACCAGGGACCATTTTGGTAAATTTACGAAATGTCAGGGACCTTTTTTGTAAAAACTGAAACCTCAGGGTCCAAAGTGTAAATATATCAAAAATGGGTAAAAAGGGGTTCTTCTTTAAAGAACCGGCCCTTGCAAGACTCGAACTCGTGACCTGTCGTTTAGAACCGCAACGCCTTAACCAGTTTATCCTCTGTCCAGAGCTGTTAGAATATGAAACTTAATTCTTATATACAATAGTTAGGTTATACGCTGCGTATTGCTCAATACGCATCGTATGTTAGTGGTTGGTACACGACCAGACAATCAAACCTAGTACCATGGTCAAATCAGTCTGACATAGGGTGCGTAGTGATCAATACGCATCGTATAGATCTAACCCTATACGCTGCGTAGTGGTCAATACGCAGCGTATGTCAGACTGATTTGACATCGATACGATGTTGTCCAGGCACGCGAATAAAGTAATACGGGGAGTAGAAAGCAATACGCTGCCTATTGAAGTGTCACATGAAAGTCTATTTATCCATCTGTTCACAATTCGAATTCTCAATCCTCTGCTTTCTTTTTCATCTTCTTCTTCAGTAAACAATTTACACACTAAACCAAAATTTTTTGTTTTGTTTTTTGTTCAATCTTGTTAAAATGTCATCATCTTGGAACGATAATTATTTCTGTAATCGCTATTCTAACGACGTATGGGGAGCAAATGCTGCCAATGAGGAGGAGGAGGTTGTGTCTAGAGTCCCTGTTGATCAAAAAACACAGTTGCCAGACTTGAACAAGACTCCCACTCCACCTGTTGATGAACCAAATTACCCGGCGCATCAAGTGTATCCAGATTACGGATACGGGTATGAATCTCCGTACGTGCAACAAAGTGGATACGGTGCTGAGAATGCACCTGTTGATGAACCATATTACCCGATGCAGCAATCGTATCCGGGTTACGGGGTATACGGGGATGAAGGTGGATACGGAAGTTATAGTGGATACGGTGGTGAAGGTGGATACGGGGGTGAAGGTGGTTACAGTGGATACAGGGGTAAAGGTGGATACAGTGGATACGATAGATATGGGGGTGAAGGTGGTTATAGTGGATACGTGGGTGAAGGTGGATACAGTGGATACGATACATCACTTTATGAACCATCTACCCCGGGCAATCCGTTTCAAATAAATGAGGTATCACATTATTATTATTGTTATTATTGTTATTATTATTATTATTGTTATTATTATTATTATTATTATTATTATTATTATTGTCCCTGAGGTTTCGAAAATTGACACAAATGGTCCCTGAGGTTATATGAAAATTGACACAAATGGTCCCTGAGGTTATTATTATTATTATTATTATTATTATTATTATTATTATTGTTATTATTGTCCCTGAGGTTTCGAAAATTGACACAAATGGTCCCTGAGGTTATATGAAAATTGACACAAATGGTCCCTGAGGTTATTATTATTATTATTATTATTATTATTATTATTGTTGTTGTTGTTGTTATTATTGTCCCTGAGGTTTCGAAAATTGACACAAATGGTCCCTGAGGTTGTTATTATTATTATTATTATTATTATTATTATTATTATTATTATTATTATTGTTGTTGTTATTGTTATTAAAGAAGAAATCTTTATATGAAAGTTAACCTGGTTAAACCATTCAGTTAAAATAGTTTCAATAATGACCATATTAGTCCCTGAAGTATGAGTTTCAATTATATTATAATTATTATTATTATTATTATTATTATTATTATTATTATTATTATTATTATTATTATTATTATTATTATTATTATTATTATTATTATTATTAACGTAACTTATTTTAGCGTTTCATGTCTCTAACTGATTTGAAGAATTGGGTACAAGAAACGGGAAAGGAGTGTGGTTACGTAATTGTTACCCGCCGATCAAAAAATATTGGCGGTACTACTGGGATGGTATGGCTTGTGTGCGACCGTAGTGGTGAGCACCGTAGTAAAGCAACAGTTAGGAAAGCTGGTAGCAAAAAAATCGGTTGCCCATTTTCATTACTCGCCACCCGGGACGTGACGAATGACACGTGGGAGTTAAAAGTGGACTGTGCGAACCATAACCACGAACCTACGACGAGTCTGTTGGGCCACGCTTTTGTGCGAAGATTTACTAAAGCCGAATACAAGCTAGTGGAGCAGCTAACTGCTCAAAACATGGAGCCACGTATCATATTTCAAACCCTAAGAAAGCAGTTCCCCGACAGCCTGCACGTTCAGAAAGACGTGCAAAATGCGGTACAAAAAATTAGAGCGACAATAATGGACGGAAAGAATCCTATTCAGGCACTGGAAAGCCTGCTGCATGACCACCGATTCATTTACGACACCCGACAGGATCCCAAAACAGATGTCGTAACAGAGATTTTCTTTGTTCATCCTTATTCAATCATTATGTGGCGTGCATTCCCGCACGTGATGTTGATCGACGCGACCTACAAAACAAACCTCTACAACATGCCATTTGTCCAGGTTGTGGGTATGACGTCGACCAGCAAGTCTTTTTGTATCGCACATGCCGTTATTTGTAAAGAACGAAGGGGTAACTACGTGTGGGTGCTTGAGCGGATCAAGTCAATATTGCATGAATGTATGATGCCGCGTGTGATAGTCACGGATAGGGAGCTTGCCCTAATTAACGCATGTTCTAAAGTATTCCCGAACGCAACCAGGCTTCTATGCCACTTTCACATCCAACAAAATATAGCTAGACAGTGCAAGAAAGGGTTCGATAAAGAAGATTGGGGGAAATTTATGTCGTACTGGCGGAGATTGTGCGAATCTTCATCAGAGCCCATGTACAAGTACAACTTGGAGAAAATGTATAACCGACTCGTGGTTGCCAACCGAGAAAGTAAGTGTTCCTTCAACAATCTATTATATTTTACACACGCTTTTACATTTCATTATTTTATTTTTGCAGGTGTCTATGATTACGTCTACGAAAACTGGCTCAAAGACTATAAAGAAATGTTCGTTTATGCGTGGACCGATAAGTGTCGCAACTTTGGTCAGCGCACCACCAACAGAGTTGAGAGCCAGCACGCAAATTTAAAAAGATACATTACGCGCGGGAGTTCATTGGAGCGAATAGCAAGATGCGTCATTGATATAGTTGAAACTCAGTACGATGAAATACAAAAAAGTTTCACTGAGAGCATCGAAAAAACGATGAACCACCACAGACACCGAATGTTGGACAACCTACGTGGAAAGGTTTCCCATGAAGCACTTGATTTGCTGGCAAAAGAGATAATGAGGAAGATGGAGGTGTTGCGGAAAGTTAACGCATCATGTGGTTGCCATATGTGGCTTAGCAATGGATTGCCGTGTGCTTGTAGGCTGGAAAACTACAAATGTACAGGTAAAAAATATTAAAACTACCAACCTTTTGTTATTTTGTACGATTTAGCTGTTTCTCACACCGTATTAACTTAACTGTGCAGGGCGTATGATACAACTCGACGACATAGATGTATTCTGGCGTAAGCTTGACTTGCTCCCGTGTAAACTGGTAGACGAGGAGGTCGATGTTGTAGCAGAGCTAAATAATGTGCGGCAACATTTAGAGGCGCAGTCCCCCGTTCAGCAAAAGAGTTTGCTTTCAAAGATAAAAGCGGTCTTCACCCCGAAATCGTCAACCAAGAAACCACCGATCGTCCAGCAAAATACTCGCGGTCGGCCTACATCAAAGAAAGTACAAGAAAGGCTAGATGAAGCTGCGAGGTTAGACGAAGCTGCGAGATACAACTCCTATGGCGAGGACAGCAACGTATATACCGCTTCCCCCAAACATAGGTACGATTTACCCCGACACAGCTCATACGTACCGTCAGAGGGCTCTCGTGGAACTGGTTCGGTTATAAAGTCTGAAAACCTAAAATGCAACGAAACAGTTCAACGAGTTATAAAAAGAAGGAGACGCGGGATGATAAGGGTTTTCCATTAATGAAGGGGGACGAGCACTTGTTAAGCATTGAGAGGTTTAAGGATCAAATTCCATCAGAGTTTCACTCTTACATATCGCGTATACAAGATGTGACCCCAGACGGTCATTGTGGGTACAGGTCTGTGGCTGTCGGATTAGGTTTTCTGGAACACGCATGGCCCAATATTCGAAGAGATTTACTACTGGAGATTGGCCATAACGAGGCGCGTTGGAAGCATGTATTCGAAACATATAACAAAGGAGACTTTGAACGAATACGTAAGAGCATCGAATGGCATTCATTGAAAGCGTGCGGTCCAAGTCACTGGATGGAAATGCCCCACGTAGGGCTTCTCGTAGCGCAAAGGTATAATATTGTCGTCCACGTGCTAAACATCGAATGGAGCACTACCATCTTCCCATTAAGGGATGCCCCACTAGATCCACGACCTCAAGCGATAACGCTAGTACATGTTGACGGGGGACACTTCATACATGCTAAGTTGGAAGGAGACTACCCCATGCCTTTAACGACCCCGTTGTGGTCGACACATCGATCAATAGCTGCGGAACGGTGGGAAGAAATGTATAGACCGCGGTTACAGCACTACTACGAGTTAATCAATCCTAACGCAGACAAAGACAGAGAACCGAGTATAAATGATATCGAAGATTAACCGGAAACTTGTATTTTTGTAAATTGTAGAATTTTTTTAATTTATAAAGTTTGTATCATTTTTAATTTTTATAATTCAAATAATATCATTTTTAATTAATTTTTAATTTTTAATTTATAATTCAAAAAAAATGGACCTATATGCTGCGTAGGGATCCCTACGCATCGTATGATAAGCAAATGACAATAAAGCCCCTGTTTTTGGCTTCCTTTAGCCTCAGAACAAGGGTAAAAAGGTAAAATGGCAATCAAATAGGGAGCGTATTGATCCATACGCATCCTATGTCAAAGGCGGACAATTTTCCCCCCAAATCAAAGTTTAAAAATATAAATATGTTAAATTACTTTTTTGCCCTTCTTTTAGGGCTATACGGGGCTGACTATAAGGGCAAAAAGGTCATTTTGTGACCTTTATATACGCTCCGTATGGCTCTCTACGACGCGTATATAAAGGTCAAGTTAATGACCTTTATACCCTTCTATCGATGCTTCGTATAGGCTCAACAGAAGGGTATATAGGTCATTCTCCTGACCTTTAAATACGCGGCGTAGAGATCCATACGTATCGTATAAAAAGGTCAGAAAATGACCTTTTTGCCCTTATAGTCAGCCCTGTATAGCCCAAAAAGAAGGGCAAAAACGTAATTTCACAAGTCAAACACCTTTTTTGACTTTTAATACGCTTCGTAGGGACCTCTACGATGCGTATAGGTTCTGATTTAAATCAGGAAAACCCCTACGCATCTCTGTTCTTCCCCAAATTACACACACAAAACATACGAAGGCGACTACGTATTTACGACCGTATACACGCGAATTCGAAGTATAAACGAGGTATATTCTCAACCTATTTAACTAATTTTGATTTTTTTAGTATTTTATCCGTAAATTAGGGGTGTATCTTAGGTAAATTAGGGTTTACAGTGAATTAGGGGTGTTTTTTTTTTATTTGTTTGATTGTTGTGTCTAGTTGCTTTACATGTCTACGGTTTACAGTGAATTAGGGCTTGAGTAGATTTGTTTAGAAAATGCGACAGGAGATTCTCTCAATAGCTTCACCTAGGGAAACTGTGCCTATCTTAGGTAAATTAGGGTTTACAGTGAATTAGGGGTGTTTGTTTGATTTGTTTGATTGTTGTGTCTAGTTGCTTTGTGAATTAGGGCTTGAGTAGATTTGTTTAGAAAATGCGACAGGAGATTCTCTCAAAAGCTTCACCCAGGGAAACTGTGCCTATCTTAGGTAAATTAGGGTTTACAGTGAATTAGGGGTGTTTGTTTGATTTGTTTGATTGTTGTGTCTAGTTGCGTTGTGTCTAGTTGCTTTGTGAAACTGTGCCTGATTTTAATCTTCTGTTTCAGTGTTTGAAGATGATTAATCTTGTATCTGTTCTTTATTTGGGCGATGAATGTTTAAAGAATCTGATTTCCGGGTGTCCGGTTTTGGAAGAATTGTATCTGTTCTTTATTTTTAAAAGTGTCACTGCCCTGCTGGTTATCGTTTTATTAATAAAAGAATGTTATGGTTTCCGTTAAAAAAATGATATTCATGTATATCTCAGCATTTTGTTTGTAAAGATAGCTTGTTACCACAATTTTTGAAAATAAATTGAGTTGCTTGCTTATGTGTTTCATTTTAAAATCCTATGTTTTGACTAAATTGTTTCATTTTAAACAGAAAATATATATTTTTAAACATAAAATATATATTTTTTAAACTTAAATTGTTTTTTTTTAAAACAGAAAAATGGAGGAAATGAATTTAGAAGAAAATATTCCGGAGCAGCCGCAGCGGAAGCGGCGGGCGCGTCCACCGCCGGATCCTCTCGAGAATCACCCGTATTTGGAGTTTCCTCCGGAGTCCGACGCTGCTCTCCGTTGCGAGAAGCTTCAGAATATGCATATTGGTGAACATTTTGCGGTTTCTTAGAAAACCCTCCGGAAGCTCGAGGTTGAAGATTGGGCGCGGGGGTTTGTTCCCCTTGAATCACCGTGGGATCGTCTGTTTGAGCTATCGTTTACGCCGACCTACAGGGAGATACTGGTCGAGTTTCTGTCGTCGTTCGAGTTTCATCCTCGTCGGCAAGATCAGGTTGAGGACCCCGCGCAGCCCCTCCCCCGCCCGAGGTTTCTTTTCGCATGGCTGGCCAGGATCGTTCTATGTCACTTGCACAGTTTGCGGTTTATAGCGGTTTGTATACGGAGGCTGAGATCGCTACGGATCTTTATACGAAGGTACGTTTAACAAAAATTTTGTATTGTTATTATTATTATTTTAATATATAACATTTAAGATTTAATATTAATTTAGCGTTTAATAAACATTCGTGTAAACAGGGGCTAGTATTGGTTGATAAACCCACGCTATTAGGGTTTTGGGCTGAGATTGCGGACATCACTCAATGGGACCACCAACAATCCGAGGGGAGGGTTACGCTGATTAAGGATCCGCTCTTCAGGTACGTTAGTTATTAAACAGCTTTTTTTTTAAACAGATTTTTTTTAAACAAAATTTCTTTTTAAACATAAATTTATTTTAAACCGGCAGCCGTTTGGGGCTGCGTTTGCAGCCGTAAACCGGCGTTTAAACGGCTGCAAGCACAGCCCCAAATGGCAGCGATTTCGCAGCCGTTTGCGGCTGCGTTTGCAGCCGTTTAAATGCTCGTTTACGGCTGCAAACGCAGCCGCAAACGGCAGTGAAATCGCGTTTAAACGCCCGTTAGGGACCTACGCGACTTACGGTTCGACATGGACTAAATAATAAAAAAATAATATAATTTAACGACGATCTTAGTTTTGACGCTCGTAAGGCGCGTACGGTCCTAACGAGCGTCGAAACTAAGTTCGTCGTTAAAATATATATTTTTTTATTATTTAGTCGAAGTCGAACCGTAAGGCGCGTAGGTCTCTAACGAGCGTCGAAACTAAGTTCGTCGTTTTATATTTTAACGACGAACTTAGTTTCGACGCTCGTTAGGGACCTACGCGCCTTACGGTTCTACTTCGACTAAATAATAAAAAAAAATATAATTTAACGACGAACTTAGTTTCGACGCTCGTTAGGCGCGTACGGTCCTAACGGTTCGACTTCGTCTAAATAATAAAAAAATATATATTATTTTTTTATATTTTCGACGAACTTAGTTTCGACGCTCGTTAGGGACCGTTTGTGTCAATTTTTGAAACCTCAGGGACCATTTTTGTAATAATTGAAACTTCAGGGACCAAAGTGTAAATATATCAAAAAAGGGACCATTTGTGTCAATTTTTGAAACACCAGGGACAATTTAAACAAAATTTCTTTTTAAACAGAATTTTTTTTTAAACATAATTTTTTTTTAATTATTTAGTCGAAGTCGAACCGTAGCCGTTTGGGGCTGCGTTTGCAGCCGTAAACCGGCGTTTAAACGGCTGCAAACACAGCCCCAAACGGCAGCGATTTCGCAGCCGTTTAAACGCCCGTTAGGGACCTACGCGACTTACGGTTCGACATGGACTAAATAATAAAAAAATAATATAATTTAACGACGATCTTAGTTTTGACGCTCATAAGGCGCGTACGGTCCTAACGAGCGTCGAAACTAAGTTCGTCGTTAAAATATATATTTTTTTATTATTTAGTCGAAGTCGAACCGTAAGGCGCGTAGGTCTCTAACGAGCGTCGAAACTAAGTTCGTCGTTTTATATTTTAACGACAAACTTAGTTTCGACGCTCGTTAGGGACCTACGCGCCTTACGGTTCGACTTCGACTAAATAATAAAAAAAATATAATTTAACGACGAACTTAGTTTCGACGCTCGTTAGGCGCGTACGGTCCTAACGGTTCGACTTCGACTAAATAATAAAAAAATATATATTATTTTTTTATATTTTCGACGAACTTAGTTTCGACGTTCGTTAGGGACCGTTTGTGTCAATTTTTGAAACCTCAGGGACCATTTTTGTAAAAATTGAAACTTCAGGGACCAAAGTGTAAATATATCAAAAAAGGGACCATTTGTGTCATTTTTTGAAACTCCAGGGACAATTTAAACAAAATTTCTTTTTAAACAGAATTTTTTTTTATTTATTTAGTCGAAGTCGAACCGTAACCGGCGTTTAAACCGGCAGCCGTTTGGGGCTGCGTTTGCAGACGTAAACCGTCGTTTAAACGGCTGCAAACACAGCCCCAAACGGCAGCGATTTCGCAGCCGTTTGCGGCTGCGTTTGCAGCCGTTTAAATGCCCGTTTACGGCTGCAAACGCAGCCGCAAACGGCAGTGAAATCGCGTTTAAACGCCCGTTAGGGACCTACGCGACTTACGGTTCGACATGGACTAAATAATAAAAAAATAATATAATTTAACGACGATCTTAGTTTTGACCCTCGTAAGGCGCGTACGGTCCTAACGAGCGTCGAAGCTAAGTTCGTCGTTAAAATATATATATTTTTTTTATTTAGTCGAAGTCGAACCGTAAGGCGCGTAGGTCTCTAACGAGCGTCGAAACTAAGTTCGTCGTTTTATATTTTAACGACGAACTTAGTTTCGACGCTCGTTAGGGACCTACGTGCCTTACGGTTCGACTTCGACTAAATAATAAAAAAAAATATAATTTAACGACGAACTTAGTTTCGACGCTCGTTAGGCGCGTACGGTCCTAACGGTTCGACTTCGACTAAATAATAAAAAAATATATATTATTTTTTTATATTTTCGACGAATTTAGTTTCGACGCTCGTTAGGGACCGTTTGTGTCAATTTTTGAAACCACAGGGACCATTTTTGTAAAAATTAAAACTTCGGGGACCAAAGTGTAAATATATCAAAAAAGGGACCATTTGTGTTAATTTTTGAAACTCCAGGGACAATTTAAACAAAATTTCTTTTTAAACAGAAATTTTTTTTAATCAGAATTTTTTTTTTAATTATTTAGTCGAAGTCGAACCGTAACCGGCGTTTAAACCGGCAGCCGTTTGGGGCTGCGTTTGCAGCCGTAAACCGGCGTTTAACGGCTGCAAACACAGCCCCAAACGGCAGCGATTTCGCAGCCGTTTGCGGCTGCGTTTGCAGCCGTTTAAACGCCCGTTAGGGACCTACGCGAATTACGGTTCGACATGGACTAAATAATAAAAAAAATAATATAATTTAACGACGATCTTAGTTTTAACGCTCGTAAGGCGCGTACGGTCCTAACGAGCGTCGAAACTAAGTTCGTCGTTAAAATATATATTTTTTTATTATTTAGTCGAAGTCGAACCGTAAGGCGCGTAGGTCTCTAACGAGCGTCGAAACTAAGTTCGTCGTTTTATATTTTAACGACGAACTTAGTTTCGACGCTCGTTAGGGACCTACGCGCCTTACGGTTCGACTTCGACTAAATAATAAAAAAATATATATATTTTAACGACGAACTTAGTTTCGACGCTCGTTAGGACCGTACGCGCCTTCGGTTCGACTTCGACTAAATAAGAAAAAAATATATATTATTTTTTTATATTTTCGAAGAACTTAGTTTCGACGCTCGTTAGGGACCGTTTGTGACAATTTTTGAAACATCAGGGACCATTTTTGTAAAAATTGAAACTTCAGGGACCAAAGTGTAAATATATCAAAAAAGGGACCATTTGTGTCAGTTTTTGAAACTCCAGGGACCATTTAAACAAAATTTCTTTTTAAACAGAAAATTTTTTTAAACAGAATTTTTTTTAATTATTTAGTCGAAGTCGAAACGTAACCGGCGTTTAAACCGGCAGCCGTTTGGGGCTGCGTTTGCAGCCGTAAACCGGCGTTTAAACGGCTGCAAACACAGCCCCAAACGGCAGCGATTTCGCAGCCGTTTGCCGCTGCGTTTGCAGCCGTTTAAATGCCCGTTTACGGCTGCGTGAAATCGCGTTTAAACGCCCGTTAGGGACCTACGCGACTTACGGTTCGACATGGACTAAATAATAAAAAAATAATATAATTTAACGACGATCTTAGTTTTGACGCTCGTAAGGCGCGTACGGTCCTAACGAGCGTCGAAACTAAGTTCGTCGTTAAAATATATATTTTTTTATTATTTAGTCGAAGTCGAACCGTAAGGCGCGTAGGTCTCTAACGAGCGTCGAAACTAAGTTCGTCGTTTTATATTTTAACGACGAACTTAGTTTCGACGCTAGTTAGGGACCTACGCGCCTTACGGTTCGACTTCGACTACATAATAAAAAAAAATATAATTTAACGACGAACTTAGTTTCGACACTCGTTAGGCGCATACGGTCCTAACGGTTCGACTTCGACTAAATAATAAAAAAATATATATTTTAACGACGAACTTAGTTTCGACGCTCGTTAGGGACCGTTTGTGACAATTTTTGAAACATCAGGGACCATTTTTGTAAAAATTGAAACTTCAGGGACCAAAGTGTAAATATTTCAAAAAAGGGACCATTTGTGTCAATTTTTGAAACTCCAGGGACCATTTAAACAAAATTTCTGTTTAAAGAGAATTTTTTTTAAACATAATTTTTTTTAATTATTTAGTCGAAGTCAAACCGTAACCGGCGTTTAAACCGGCAGCCGTTACGTGCGTCAAAATGATTATTATTTAATCGATGTCGCCTGATTATTATTTATTGACTGATTTCCATTTATGCAGGTATTTGCACAAATTGATTACCATTTCGATCACTGCTCGAAACAAAAGCCGGGAGTGGTGTACGAGTGGTGACTTGTTCTTTTTATATTGCCTCTTATACAAGAGGCCGTGCGCTCTCGCCCAAGGGTTGGCGCAGTACTTCGCCTCCGCGCATCATCGACAGGAGCGCGGAGTGCTATTCGGCGGCACCTACGTGACCAAGATAGCCCATTCGTTGGGCTATCATCCGGAGAACGACCGCGGCCGTGTAGGCCCGGCGACACAGCCAAAGCGGATGGGGATGAACACAGTAAACGGGATGCATATTACCAAAGACTTTCCGTGCGGGAAGCGGTTAAAGAAACTAGACGGCACGCAATACGAGCTTACACAACTGCCAGAACAGTTCCCTCTGTTTTATCCTCCGCACGATCCGGAGCCGCCGGAGCCGCATGAGCCGGTCGCCGTTCTTCCGCAGCCACCACAGCCGCGTGGACCTGCCGGGGCGCCTCAGTTCCCACGCCATGTTTGGCCCGGTCCTGACCCGTCACATCAGCGGCTGCTTCGGAACGTTGAAAGGAACAACTATCTGTTGGAGTGGGTGGCTGCGGCGCTACAGCAGCAGCGACAGCATGACGGGTTACCTCCACTACCCTTCATTGCGGATGCGGAATGGGATCAACATCAGCAGCAGCATCAGGAGCAGCAGTAGTATTTTATCATTTTGTTATGTATGCACAAACTTTTGTTGTATATATCAAACTTTCGGTGTAAACGGTTTAACATATTTTGAAATGTTATATACTATGGTGTACATATAAAATTCTGGCAGGTTATTTAACATGTTCTGTTGTATAGATAAAGTTCTAGAAGTTTTAAAATTCAGGAAGATTATATACGCTGCGTATTGACCAATACGCAGCGTATATAAACCTGGTAAACTTTTGATACTTCAAACCTACTAAAATGACCCCAATTTTGCAGATGTTTTACATACGATGCGTATTGAGCAATACGCAGCGTATAACCTAACTAGTGTATATAAGAATTAAGTTTCATATTCTAACAACTCTGGACAGAGGATAAACTGGTTAAGGCGTTGCGGTTCTAAACGACAGGTCACGAGTTCGAGTCTTGCAAGGGCCGGTTCTTTAAAGAAGACCCCTTTTTTACCCATTTTTGATATATTTACACTTTGGTCCCTTAAGTTTCAGTTTTTACAAAAATAGTCCCTGACAGGGACCATTTATGTCAATTTATGAAACAACAGGGACCAAAGTGTAAATATATCAAAAATAAGGGACCATTGGTGTCAATTTTTGAAACTCCAGGGACCATTTGTGTAAAATTTAATACGCTGCGTATTGGTCAATACGCAGCATAGACACACCTTGTTTTCTGTGCAATGATTGGTTATCAGGCACTGAGATCTATGGGCTATCTACGCTGCGTATTGGTCACTACGCATCGTATAGGGTTAAACCAATACGTTGCGTATTGACCAATACGCAGCGTAGATAAACCCTAATTTTGCTAGGGTTTGGTGTGCCAATAGGCACACTCTTTTTTTAATGGCAAATTTGAATCATTGACAGACTACTAGTGGAGTGTTATTGTGCTACCAACAAAAGTACCCGATCATATCCATCTCTACTAGGCTATAATGTTTATACATCAATTTAGGAGGAAACCTATTAAATCTTGGAAAACCCATTTACAGAAATCGACCTTAGGACAAGGTCCCTAAACCTTATCACACCCCGTAATGTTATTAGGCTATAATGCCGTTGGCAATTATTTAACACTAGGTGAACACCCGTCCGATGGACGCGGGTACATCGTAAACATTGAATGTAAGCCTACGTTTATATGTAAAATATGATTTGAAATTATTTAATGAATTTACATTCGCATTATAGTTAAGAATACATTAAACTTGTCGACTGGTTAAGTTTAGACACAAGAGAAGCATAACGAACCCACAAAACATGTTTAATTTCACTAAATGATTTAATTTCACTAACACAGAAAACGCAGTAATTAAAAATATATTATCTAATACATCATTTAGTTCCGAACCAACACTGTTCCAAACCAATACGCAGTAAAAATGCATACAAGCTATTAAATTTGGGCTGGAATTTTAGAGTTACCCTGCTTTTGGCAGAATACGAACGTCTCACGAAGTAGCGAGAAGGAGTGGTCTCTTCAGACGTGTACCTTCAATGTGTTGTTTAAGTTATTCCATGCATTGCTAAGAAGCTTTATCTGGTCATAATTTTCAGTTAACGTTTGGCATTCTTGACATAACCTGATCAAGTACAGCACTATGATTAGTCTAAACGCCAACTGCACTGCCAAACCTTATCACACCCCGTAATGTTATTAGGTTATAATGCCGTTGGCAATTATTTAACATGTAGCTTTCACTTCGTTTTTTAGAATTCGTTGTTTCTTTTACTAATTTTTGATTTAGCAAAGTGTTTTTATCAGGGAGGTAGATGTTCCAAAACTTGAAATCTGACTCGTTGCAACTTAGTATTAACTTAAGTTTAAACTTGTACAAATCGAGTTTAAGCTTAAATCTTGTTTATAATAATAATAATAATAAAATCGTAGTCCACTACTACAAATCATTTGGCTACCCCTACTGTTTAAATATTGTAGTCCTAAATACCATGTGGTTGGTTTTTTTATTTTCGTGTTTCTTGTCATCAGTGGCGGACTCAAGATTTTTTATCAATGGGATCCGGTTTTACGATATTTAGATTTTTCACAACCAAACGATAGAATTTTCGGGTCATTCGTCATTTGGGTCGGGTCGGGATGATTTATTGAGCTTGGAACCTTTAAAAAGAAGATAAATAGATAACAACACAGCACATGTCTAAGCACAAAGGCAAAAATTAGGTAAATCAAAAGAGTTGAAGTGTTTATATTACATTAAAATTATACTTGCTAATTGATAGTGTATCACACAATTATATATATATATATATTGATTTTGAGGGATGAATATTAACTTTCTTTTTATAATAATATATAGTTTTTTTATTATTTTATTATTTAATATATTATAATAGTTTATTATTATTTATCGATTAATTTTTTACTTCTTTAATAAGTTAAGTTTATAACTTTTTCTAAAAACTTAAGTACGTAGTTGTGCTTAATTTATTTACCTGACATTTCGTTATAAGTTTTGTTAAAACGAGGTTATACTCAGAATAAAGTATTTATTTAGTATCATAGGTACGACGATAAACTAAATCGTTCTAATGGTTTAACTTTCTAAACAACATGTTTTATTTTCAAATAACGTTTGTTTTACATTATTATTTGCTCGATTTCGTCGTAACGCGCGATATAAATAAAACTAGTTTACATCTTATATTTAATAATAATAATAATAACAATAATAATAATAATAATAATAATAATAATAATGGTGGTTTAATTTCAGCATAGTAAATAATAGCACAAAAAACAGCTTGTATTTGGCTTTAACCTATGACCTCTTTGTTAGTAAAGAAGGGATTAACCATCACAATAGTTTTGCTATCGATACTATGGGGTCTAACTAAATATTCTTATGGGATCCTTAAAAAAGTTAATACACATTATCTATTAGATTTTTAAAAAACATTGAGTTTCGGGTACCCAACCCACTCTATGTAGATCCGCCCCTGATTGTCATTGAATATAGTGAAAGGTTTCAAAACTATTTTATAATGTTTGTATGCTTTGCTTCTATTATCAAAATAAATTTGTAAAATCAACATAAAAATCTCAAAAAGGCAAACATGTGTCACGCGAACAGGTGAACATTTTGTTTTTTAATATAAAATTAAAATCCATATGTTGCTACCATAGGAATGGTAGCAAAGCTTGACACGACACAAACAATTAAAAGTAAAATAAATTTAAAAAATATTGTTTAGAGTATTATGATAAGGTTTTTCTCAAGGCAAGAAGGTCCGTATTGTTGTCCTATTTGAGGAAGGACTCCCATGGGTTGACCTTTCACTCTCTTTGTCCTTATGGAATGATGTCCTCGCCCATGAATTTGATGTCATAAGGGTGAAGATATAATAGGAAGTTTATTTCGCTAGGAAGCCTAGGAAGCAATCATAACCGTTCAATTGCACAATCTACGGTCTAGATCAAAATCAAATTAACTGTCATTTAAAAACGTTCTCCGGTCTTTCAAGGGTATTATCGTCAAATTCCAAAATAACCGCCGTTGAATATACACAGAAACGCTTCGAAAAAAAGTGTATTACGTTTTACACTTCCATTGAACGATCACACACATACAGAAATTTGAGAAAATCATACTCCATTGAAGTTCATGGCGTCGTCGAGAGATAATTTGAAGGTTTACCTTCGAGTTACTGAAAAGAAATCCGTCTCTGAAAACCCTAAATCATCAAAGAAGCCAAAAACATCATCAGCTGAAGAGAACATAGATCAAAAAGTAAATATTAGCCGAAAATCAACAATGAAACAACAAAGTAGTAGAAAACGCAAAGAGATTTCAGACAATGGTAACTTTATGTATTTTTGCTTTTTAACTGAATTCAAGTTACGTTTTATGAAGTGCAATAGACCTAATATATCATATCCCTTCCCAAAAATTGTTAATGAGTGTAATCTTATCCCTATCTTAACATTTTTGTTATTAGAGACTACATTGCGTTTATTGTTAAAACTATGACCTAGGGTGCTAATGCTTTTTATGGGATTTATATATTGTGAACTAATGCGTTTTATCTTAATAAATTTGCAAAAACAAAGAGATTATTATTATGATAATTGTAATCGAATTTTAAAACATTGCGTTTTATCTTTGAATTTGCTGAGATACATGTGTTGTTAACTATTGCGTTTTATCATAATACTATCAAAATGATTTTTTTTTTACTTGACTAATGCGTTTTATATTAAAATATCATAAAAAAAAAAAAAAGATTTTGTAATGTTAATTTGCTGTGTTAAATTTAATATGATGTAAAGTATTGCGTTTTATCTTAAAACTGTGAATTACTGCTTTTTATCTTTATAGTGTTAGCTAATGCGTTTTATCATAAATTTGTTAATTGACATTGTTTCATTATTCTATTTAAAGTTAAAAAACAAGAGGAAAAACAAAAAAAGGAGAAGAAAGAAAGTGGTGATTGAATCTTTAGAAGATACAGAGTCTGTTTCAAAGGATGAAAATTCTAGTCGAGCTATAGTTCTGCATACTTCAGAACAACAACAAGTAAATTCAGGTAACATAAAACGCATTTAACAAATTTCATGAAAAAAAATATATGTTTCTAAAACACTTCAATGTATCAGATGATGATTTTGTTGATCCACCATCAAGACTGAAACAGAAAAAAAATCAAAAGAAGGAAAAGGCAGAATCAAAACCAAAAAGATCATTGAGGAAAGATAAAACAGAAGAACAACCAGAACAACAACCATATTATGATTACGACGGAAAAATAAAATAACCATAAGATGTGCAGTCACTAATCTAAAAGATTATATTGAAAGTTTGTCAAAAGAGCAAAGGAAAGTTGTTAGAGAAATAGGGTTTGAGAGCATACTATCATTCAAGCTGCATTCAGTTCCACGCAAATTCGGATATTGGCTGGTAAAAAACTTTGATGCTGAAAATGATCAGATAAATACAGGAGATGAGAAGATTAAGATCACAGCTGAATTGATCCAAAAGGTATTTCAAATACCAAATGGAAAAACAGAGATTGAGGAAAAATTGAGGCCAAAAGATACTGATCTTATCATTAAATTCTGGCGCGGTCAATTTAGCAAAGATATTTTGAAGAGAATGTATGCGGCCAACTTGATTAAATATTTAAAATCAAGAAATGAGCTTGGAAGAATGTTCAAACTAAACTTCTTGGTTATATTTTTTACGGTCATGGCAGAGGCAATGCAAAGTAGTAACGTTAATCAAAGATTCTTGCCATCGATGAAAAGTGACAAAAAAAAACCCAGGATTTTAATTGGTGTGAATATATATTCTGTCTGTTTTAAGGCGTACAAGAAGACAATGGCTTGGAAATGACAAGCTCTTCAATGGACCTATTGCATTGTTAGCGGTATGAAATCTGATCTTTCATTATTGCTACATATTTGCTGAATGCTTGTTTAGGCTGCTTGTTTATATTCTTTATTTAAAATATGTTTGTATAAAACGCAATGTATATAATGTTACAAAACGCAATGACTTGTTTATATTATTTGTTTGTTTGTTTAAAACTATGCTTTATTAAAACGCAATGTTTGTGTAAAACGAAATGTTTTTGTAAAACGCAGTGTATTTAAAGTTACAAAATATTAGTTGTGTAAGTTGTTTACAATGATTTATATTATAAAACGCACCAAAATTAGTATTGTTTATTTTTTTAAACGCAATGATTCATAGAGATACTATATTCTTACAAAAAAACAAGGATTTGACGATGCTGAAAACACTGAAGAGTTCTCTCTTGATAAAATTGACTCTACAACATTACAAGAATTTGAAGATGAATTGGAAATTGCTGCGCAAAATGAGGGGAGAGGTCTTGTAATTGGATAAAAAGAAAAAAGAGAAAAAAGTCAGAAAGAATAAACAAAAAAAGAAAGATGAGGAGGAGGAGGAGGATGAATTTTATGTTTATCCATCTGAATCCGAGAATGAAAACGAAGAAATTTTTCAAGATGAATCTGAAGAAAAAGATGAAGACGATGCTAAAGAACACCCAAACATCAATATAAACTCAGAAGAGATAAAAGATGGAAACACCTTACTTAAAGCTGCAACAGACTGGATTGAACAAGAGAATCAAGAGGATGTTCAAAACAGCCAACTTAAAACCAATGAAACTGAGAAAACACAAACAGAAAGTGGAGGATCATGGGGGCAATTCTTCATTAAACCATCAATAGGAAATAGAGATAAATTGTGGGTAGACAGTCAATGCCGATTGCGTAATTTCATGCCATCACAAAATCAAAGTGAAGGTCTTTCTGACATTCATTCTACAAAAAGTGGCGAATAAAATATGAAGAACATTGAAGATAAAAAATCAAAAGAAGAATATGTTGTGACTGCCTTGGATAATCATTTTAAAGGATTTGAAGAAATTTTCGAAAGCATCCAATCACGCATAGATGAGATCATTGAAGAATATCCAAACAGTGGAACTGTTCATAACAAAGTAAACGAATGGGCGTCATTGATTGAAAAATTCAACCATCAAGCTAAAAAGCACAAGAAAGTTAATATTGATTCAACTCTGATGGAAACACCATCAAGATTTCTAAATTTGAGCCAAAATGAAGACACCAAAAATCAAATCATTTCAACTCCATTGATTGTAAAACGTAATGATGATGCTATAAAACGCAATGAAGTTAACACAGCTGTAGTCCAGTCCTCCAATCCAGAAAAAATCAGTGAGTGAGAATGAACCTGCATCGATTCTGCAAACACACATTGAAAACCCTTCAATGGTACAATCATCATTTAGCGAAGAAACTTCATCATTAATGTTGGAGATAATCCAAAAGACAGATGAAGAAGAAAAAAAAATCAAATCAAAAGAAAAGAAAATTCAAAATGATGAGTTACCATCCTTTGATTTTAAAATTTCTCAGTTGTCTTCAAATGTTGATGAAAATGAAGTGGAAGTTGATGCTACTAGCCACGCTACACAAACCGAAATTCAAGCGGAATCTGAAAATAAAACAATCGAAAAAGAAGTTCAAATTACTGGAATACAAACAATGTTTGATAGAATTGAAGAATAGAAAACTGAAAGGGAAATCAGTGATCTAATTCAAAACACATCATTCCTCAACCCACAAGAAGATCCGTATAAAACACCTGCAAAATCAGTTCATCAAGAACAACCAGCAAGTGATATAACCAAAACAGAAGAAATAATCACAAGGATGGTACGACCAGATCGACAGAAAAATGTACCAGAAGTATTTTGTTCACCATACTATCTAAGACAAGTAGCAATGAAGGAAGCAAGAACGGCAAACGAAAACAACATATCGGGATATGCTTTCCATGCAGAAGGAGAAATGATGTAAAAAATCATTTATATACACTAACACAAAACAAAAATTAAAATATTATAATTTAATTATTTTTTTTTGCAGGGACACTCTCTTTGAAATTAAAGATCATGTATTTCTATATAGATATGTTGCTGAAACAATGAGGCCAGGATTGGAAATCACCGGAGAAGTAATCAATTGTTGGACATATATTTTGAATGAAGAAGAAAAAAAGAAGATCAAAAGTCAACAAAACTCCAAGATTTTTCTATACTATTCGAATGCTGGTAAGATATATAAAACACAATTTGTCTGTATTATAGAAATAATATATGTATAATGAAGTATTTTGAAGTTTGATTGAATGAAGTTTTATAAAACGCAATTGCCAGTTTTATTTCTTTCATAAAACGCAATGTATACTTTGTTTGAATGAAGTTTTATAAAACGCAGCTGTATGTTTTATTACCTTCATAAAACGCAGTTGTATGTTTTATTACTTTCATAAAACGCAATAATATGTTAATGTGTTTAATGTTATGCAGGCTTTACCATCGAGAGATAAGGAAGAAACTGAAAATGAAGAAAAGATGATAGAAGCTTTCATAGAGAACATTGAAAAAATTCTTCAAGGTGCAAAGCTAAAAAGCATAAAAGATTTTAAAATTATCCTTGTCCCGATTCTCCTTTCAGAGCATTTCTTTGTGATCTCGTTCAATCTTGAAGAGAAACAAATATTCATCATTGACAACAGTGCAAAAGAAGCCACAAATAAAGAAAAATATGGTGATGTGCCTGAAAATACAGTAAGTATTCTTACTTATGCTTTTAAAACACAAATATAGACCACCTAATCTTTTTGTTTTTTTTCTGTAGAGGAATGCTTTGGCAGCTTACCTTAAATCTGTTGGACATGAAAAAGCAGATGAAATAAAGGGAATAACCCATGTTAGAATGGAGATGAAATGGAGGACAAAAGATAACGGCATTGACTATGGTATATTCTGTATGCGTCATATGGAATATTATAATGGTGAAGCAGTCGAAAAATGGGATTGTGGGTTTAATGTGGAATATGAAGAACCTGCAATTATCAAGAAGGGTAAAAACAAAAACCAAGTCAACAAGCAGACCGCACAACCTGATGATTTAAGAAGAAAGTTCATCGCAAAGATGTTATTGCACGAAATCAACGAACTCAAATATTATGTTATTGAGGACTCAAAGAAGTTTCAAAACCTCAGTGCGAAACTTAAAAAATAATCTTATGACACTAGTTTAGAAAGGATTAAAGACAGGCTTGCTCTTGCTGGTTTACTTTAATTTTGAAATGCTGCTTATTATAAAACGCAATGTTTTTTCTTTTAGCATAATTTTAATATAACTCAGTATTTTCTTGATCTTGCTGGTTTACTTTGAATTAGAAATGCTACTTATTATAAAAGGCAATGTTTTTCTTTTAGCATAATTTTAATATAACGCAGTATTTTCTTGATCTTGCTGGTTACTTTGATTTAGAAATGCTACTTATTATAAAACGCAATGTTTTTTTCTTTGTGGATAAATTTCATATAACGCAATATTGTGTTGATATATTTAAAATGTTCTTATTTGTTTGTTATTTTAAAACGCAATATGTATCCTTTCTTTTAAACATATTATTTAAAATTTGTACAATTTATCAATCAAAATTTTATATAATATATTTAAAAGAAAGGATACATATATAGTAAAATGTTATTATTATAAAACGCAACATTTTAATAGTATGCTATAACTCAACATTGTCTATTTATTTGTTGTTTGACATAAGTTATTTATTCTATAACGCATTACAAAGTGTTTTCTAATTATTCATTTCCAAACATATAACGCATTATACCTTTATAACGCAATAATTTTTTTTACTATTTTTATAACACAAAACAAATTAAAAGCTTAATCTATACTACTATATTAAAGAAACTGGGTTTTCTACCCTTTTGGTCATTTTACACACGTATAAATTTTATAGCATTACGTACAAGAGAGTACAAGTTGTTTTTGAGGGGGTAAACTTGTGCATTGTCAAAAAATTTAAGACACTTTAGGGGCAATCTAGACATTTGACCAGCCTCCCTCTTTAAAGCAAAACCCTATCCTATTGAATGCTTTGTCCCAGTTACAAAGTTTTTTAATACTAGAAACTGAAAAGGCCAACATTGAATGAGGCTTTTGTATTGGGTTTTATGTTGGCATGTCATAATCTATATCTATAAATCGACGGTTGAATGGCAGCAATTGAAGCAATTTAATCTTCCAGTGAGAACTCAATCGGATGAAATGTATGAAACCCCCATTCAATTTGTGGACCAATTGAAGAAATTAATGTGATTCATGAAACCATCATTCAATTTGTGGTGTACCGTCACATTGAGACGCGAATTCATATGGGTTTTACTTTATAAACCGCCCCTAGGGTTTTCCTCTTTTCCAAGCCGACGACTTCACGTAGAACCACCACCGCCGTGGCGGCTACACTCACTGGAGTTGACATCACCAGGTCCACGTCTTCACTCACACAATGCTTGTTACATACTTATGATTCAAATTAAGAAGTGTAGTGTGAGGATTTAGTTTGTTGTAGTAGTTTGTTTCTTTTAATATTCATGTATATAGTGAGATTATTTGGTGTGCATATTTTCTTTGTTGTGGTGTGCTTCTTTGGAAATTCATGGTGACCAGTTACCGCCAAACATCCAGAAAGGATATGCATATGTTGCTTGGAATCAGGCGAGTGGAGTATTTACTAGCTAGGTTCTCTTTACATATTGTAGTACTAAAGATATAATATTAATTGATGTTATTGTTATTCAATTAGGTTGTCTCGTTTGTTGTTCCACACTTCTGTAGCCATCTTCCAAAAGCTCTTGTCCTCACAAAGAACTGTGTTGTGGGGTTTTTCTTGGGTTAGCAGGCCCTGTCTGTTACACGTCGTTTATGCAACGGTCGCTCAGGTAAACAATAACAAATGAATTGTTTAACATTACCGGGTCAGCCCCCCTTCAGTTTTTGTATGTCTAGCGCTACACAAATGATATATTCAATAGATGGTCTTAGTCTTTACCATCGCAACTAACCTCTGCAGGTCTTTTTTTGCTTTAAATACATGGGGTAATAGGGAAATATGTTATAGACGCTCTGTTGTAGACGCGCATGAATCGGACAAACCTCAAGTTCACAAGAAAAGATTGAATGTGCTAGGGGTAATCGACATGTTTCTGTAATGCCCACCAGGTGGGTGTTAATATATTTCAATGAATTTAGTCATTATTG
>JARYGA010059316.1:0-24927 GCA_030545235.1 Helianthus tuberosus
TGGTCGATCAGGTGTTAGATAAAAATGACATAGAGGAGTCAAAACCGGAGTCCAAATCCAAGTCAAAGTCTCAGTCCTATACGTCAAAGTCAACAGTCAAAAAGGACAAACGGGTTTATGATAAAGAGTTTTTTATTTCAAAATCTAATTTGAATGATGAATTATTCAAAGTGGCATATACTTTGAAAAATTCTGACAAATTATATTATGATGAAGCTTTTCCAATAAGAAGTGTCAAATTTGAAATGATTCAAAAGGTTTTCAAAATTACAGAAATTAATATTTCTGAAATAAAAGATTTAAATCTTATCGGAAAATCTAAACAATACACTTCAAGAGATCAACAAAGAATTAACAAGAAAATGGGTTACAATTGTGGTTATAGTTTCCAAAAGAAACCAAACCATAATCGTAATTTCAAAAAGAAAGGTCTTGGTTTTATTCAACCGAAAAACTATAAAAATGAGAAAACTTATAAATCAAAAAATGTTTTTGTTTCAGGAACAAGTGCTGAGAAAGAACAAAAGAGTTCATTCTGGAAGCAGACAAATCAAGAATTCCTTGCCAAGAAGCAAGAAGAACTGAAGAAGAATGATGTTCTAAAGAAGATTGAAAGGAGAACATGTTTTCAGTGCAAAACTGTTGGTCATGTTGCTAGGGACTGTCCGAAGACATTCAAACCAAAACAGGAAGTCTCTGGTAAACTAAAAGAGAAAGTGATCGAGAAAACTGAACTAACAACCAAAAAGTTTACAAGCTTTGAAAATTCAACCTTTGAAATTGGTGAATGTTCAAAGAATGTGGATAAAAGAAAAGAAAATTTGAAAAATCAAAAATGGATTGTTAAGGGTTCAGGAAACAGTTCTGGTGATGAATCTGATTCCACAAAATCAGAGGAGCCAAAAGTTATTAAAGAAAATGTTGATAAATCAGTTCCGACTGTGGATGATGAGAATTTTCCACCACTTCGGATTGAAAATTTTAAAAAGAAAATTGGTAAAGTTGAGATATCAAATCAATTTTATGATGACAAAAAGGTTTTTGATGTTGACAAGACCTTTAACCCCACTGTAAAACATATTGTTGGAAAAATGATTGATCGAAAAGTCAAAGGGGTTAAAGAGTTCTACGAGAAGAAGAGGGGAGGTAAGAAACCGAGTGATGATGACTCGGTGACACCCAAGGAAGGTCAGGCTTGGGTGGATATATTTTTCAAAGAGTAAAAACCTGACTTGCCGGAGCTCCCAAGTTGGTAATCGTGGAGCATGAATCGGCATCATTCTTATATTGTGTTTGAAAATTGTTTTTTGTATAAGTGTGAATTGCCGGAACTCCCAGGTTGGTAAGCGAGGAGTAGGAATCGGCACCTTGAGAATTCAACCAACAAATGATGTTTGGTTGAAAATGCTTAATTGGATTGATTTTACAAGTGGTAAATCAGGGATATTAAGTTGTATCTGATTTCCTACATGTGGTTGAAAAACAATGTGATGAACCAATCCCCTAACTTTACATGTGGTAAAATAATCAAACTTATTTTCCGGAAAAACCATTTGTTTAAAACAAACTTAAGTGTTTTGAAATCAATGGGAAAATAGTTTGTTGTGAGGGGGAGTTCTGATTGTTTATGCCAAGTGGATGGCGAATTGAAGTGATTCGATATCAGTTGTCATGTTGTTGTACAGTTTGTTTTCAAATTTCCTAAAATGTGTTTGCATTTTAAGGGGAGTAAGAAATTTTAGAAAATCCAAAAACATTTGAAAATTTGAAAAAGCCAAAAACATGATAAACTGAAAAATGAGTTTTTGTTGCATAAAAGAGGAAATGATAGTACATCAGTGGACTATCACAACATGCTAAAGAATTGGAAAGTCAAATGTGATAAACGATCTCACTGTGGATGTGTGAGTAGGTTTTTGCACATTTAGTAGATTGTGACGAGATATAAATATAAATTTCAAACTTGCTTATATCGTGGGGAAACATCTCTCGGATATATGGGTAACCCCCGAAATCTTGTTTGAAAGGTTCCTTTTTCTGATATACTAGGTTTTTATACTCAGTGATATCTGGGGTATTATTCCTGGACTTCTGCTGAATGGAAGTTCTGACCTAGTCCTCGAATAATACTTTCCGCAATGCTTGAAACATAGCATCACCCTCAGCATATATGATAAGACAATAAAATTGCTTAGCAATGCTGTTGTAAAAAAGGTCCTCTAAAGGGGACACACCCAAAAGTTGAGTCATGATCTCTCTGCTGAACGGTAGTTCTGACCTGAGCTCTCATGATTCTTCATAATTTATTAACCCCTACAGATATCATTTGTGTCATAATTACCTGTAAGACTGAATATTGGGATCTGGATACGGGAGTATATTCTGAGGTGGGACACGCGATTGAGTTTAAGTACTTAAAACATTAATTTTGTATCTCGGATCAGTTGAACTTTGTGTGAGAATTTAAGTGGACCAGTATACTGACAATCTATGTGAATCGTTTAGAGCTGAAAATGTTTAAAGCTTAACGGTGTTGGTGATTTGTCTCAGAAACTGATATGATCCTCTTGCACGAATTCACAAAAATATTGTCTGTAAATATTTTATTTCTTCAGTTACTTTCTTTCAGAAAATCCAAAAAGATTTTAGTGTGTTTTAGCATAAATTTTTGAAAAATCCAAAAAGATTTTCGACAACTGATTTTGGAGAGCTGATTTTCAAAATTCCGAGTGCTAAACATGATGAACAAATGGTTTGGGTGAAATTGTTTGAAGATTGTTGAAATGGAATGAGAAATTTTTTACAATAAAAACGTTATTCCTGCATGTGGTAAATTAGATTTGAAAATCTTATCCACAAATGATTATCAGAAAATTTATTTTTGGGTAGAGTTTTTTGCAGGTTGGCCAGGTTTCAATCCAGAGCTGGATGAAAGCCAAGGTATGATCTTGTGAATTCCAGACTACGATCTCAGCAGATTGAGAGAGGGAGTCTGAAGACACCATGATATTCAACATTTGAGAGAGAGGAGTTTGTTGATAATGAAGATAGAGAATGAGGATTCTTGCAATGACAGATATTTCAAAGAGTTCGAAAGGACTGATAAAGACTGAAGATGCGAAGACTCGACACTGAAGACTCGTCAACATTCGAGGGGGAGTCTGTTGGTGCATGCGTCTGTCGACTTCGTCTTGTATCGAGTCTTAGATTAGTAATGAAAGATCAAGTCACGCAGTTCGAGTTAAACAGGAAACAAAGGTGAACAAGCCAGTTCAAACGAAGTGGACTGTTCAAACGAAGTGGACTGTTCAAACGAAGTGGACAGTTCAAACGAAGTGGACTGTTCAAACGAACTGGAAATAGTATAAATATGTGACTTGAGTTTTTCATTTGTAACTTTGACATTTCCGGTAGCGAAGCTCTGCCGAGGTATCTCCAGACCGTGTAAAACTTTCATATCAATACAAGAAATAATTAAACTACTTTCTAGTGCAAATCAAGCTGATTCGAAACCGAAACGTCTGTTTCTGCCTTTCGTTTTGGTCTAGAACACTTCTGATTGACTCGTTTTGGTCGTTACTCGATCCTACAGCAGCAGTGAACAATTAGTGTTTTGTTATTTCCTTTGGTTGTTATCTTTTGACATTTAAAGACAAGTCAGTTGTTATATAAATAAAAATTCGTCGTTTTTATTTTTGCAAAACTGATACGATTGTGTGAATGTTTGGTACAACCTTATGATGCCAACACAAAGACAAACTACTCGTGTGGTTCTGTCATTTTTTTGATCACTTGTGATCTCCCCAAGAATCTTAAATACTCGTTTCTTTTAAGAAACAAAGCCAAACTCCTCTTATGATCTTTCTATCTCCATAGTTAGATTCTTGTGTTTAAAGTGCCAAATGAAATCCACGGATTGGATTCCTGGTGTGCTTTAAATACCCGTATCCAAAGATAACAAATTAAAAATCAAGTTAATTAATTATGTGATTATGTGCTTATGTGTTCTCTTATATGTTTTGTGTTTATATATGATCCATCCAAATCCTCATAGAATCTTCCATATCTCATATGAGAGATTCATAATAGGATATCCAAAGGTACTATCTTAAATCCTTAATGGACTTCAACATTGTAGTTAAGTCCCTTGGGTTATAAAGTACTATTCTACAATTGGACCTCTTGAATGGTCTGGTTAAACAGATTGATTTTGAAAATCTGGTTAGGAATATCATGAGATGATATAATTGAAAAGATCGCTTTAAAGTGGTCTATTTAAAAAGATTATACAACGCTCTAGTTAAGAAGATCATGTGTTGATCTAGTTAAAAAGCTCGTTCGTTGATCTAGTTAAAAATACCCTTTGGTGGTCTAGTCAAGTCGCTTCATGTTTATTCAATTGATTTTTTCCCCTACGCATTATGAAATGAACTGTGCGGACTGTGCAAGGAATTACGTAATTATGGAGGCCTACATAATTATGGAATTCAGTGCACAGAAACCACAGGAAGTTTTGTCGTATGTTAAGACCTATAGTGACAAGAGTAATGATACGGGAGAAGTCTTGGACCTTGACCGATGTCATTTTATCTTACACTCCCCAATCCTGATTTCAAGCACACACCAAGTTTCCTATGATGAGTCTTCATAAGAAACGTTCTTCTGTCCGTAGTTCGAAACTCCATGTTTTGTTACTACAAGGACTTCATGTTTTGTTACTACAAGGACTTCACATTGATAGTTGGCAATTTCGCTAAGAATCCTAACATGGCCCGAAGTTTTACTTAGGGTTCGAGGGATTCGTCCGAAAGCGAAACCATCACAGTTGTCTTCACAAGTTTCCTCTAAAATTAAATTTCGGGACGAAATTTCCTAAAGTAGGGGTGACTGTGACACCTGTGTCACTTCAACCATCAAAAAAATACCAAACCAATGAAATATTGTATTTCATGCTTGAGATTTGTATAAATATGTGTATCGTTTGCACATATCAATTATTGTTTGATTTTAAGCTTTAAATCGCTTTCTGGAGGGTTATACGCGCACTGATGCGTAAATATAACCAGTTTAATGCAACGAACACTACGGAATAGTGAAATAAGCTTAACATACCTTAAATAACCTTCACATAACTTAGAAATAAGTTTCGGATGGTTTGGTGTGTTGAAATCAAGTTTGTTCGATCGCAGGGACTATTTGTGTCAAACTGCGAAACTATACCGATTTGTATAGTAACGAACATTCTGGAACTTGATCATAAGTTAAATATGCCCTAAATATCCTTCACATAGCTTAGAAATAGGCTTTGAGGTGTTTTGTGCGCTAAAATAAACTTTCATGATCAATAGGGACTAAAAGCGTCTAAAAGTGCACAAGTTTGCATTTTCGCGCATATCTTACATTCTGAATATATCCGGACATCCAAAAATTTATGTAATCATTAAAATATTATGTTTTAATGATTGGCATGATAAAATCCATTCGTCGCTTAATTTTGATCGTTTTTGCGTTCGTTACGACTTCCATCGTAATTTACCGAACAACGCAACCGTACGACCAAACGAGCCGACCTCCGAGATATTTTTGAGCACATTTTAAGTTCCCTATACTTTAACTTCATTTTAGAGCTTTGAAATGGGGTTAACGGGGCTTAAACGTGTCAAAAATGCATCGAAAACCAAGTTTGGGGCTTCAGGGACTAAAACTGCCAATTTTGAAAGTTGCTGACCTGCAAGGTCCTTACGGTCCGTATGGACCTTTGCTTACGGTCCGTAAGCCATCCCCAGACCAGCAGAATGTGTTTCCAGCTATTTCCAGCTCTTGCAAATGGTTTTTGATCAATCTATGGGCCAATTTTGATGGTTTTTGAGTGCCCCTTGTATTCAAATACCATGTGCCCACTTATACGGATGAGATCAAAGCTCAATCTTTGAGAAACGATCCTAACGGCTCTTGAATTCCTATAAATACCCACCCCATTTCATTCCCCCAACTCACACTTGATCTGATTTTGGCCTTCTAAGTTGAAGTTTATACTTCATACCTGAAGGTGAATCGGATCAAGAGCTTGCGGGGACCTTTTGTAAGTATTCTTTCGTTCTTTTATCGCTTTTCGAGTCTGAAAGTCAAACCGAGTTTGACTTTCTGCATTGACCAGTTTATGATCAATTCGAAGTTCGTGTGAACTTCATAACGTGAGCGTAATCACGATGGTTATAGTCCCTAGTGACTATGCCTACTGATTACCACGTTATCTAGGTTTAGTGACGAGTCGTAGTTTCGGCCAAAATGCGTATTCTCGCGTATTTTGTAACCAAACTACTTTTAGGTATCAAAACTGTTTGTTTTGATACCAAACTTGTTTTCAAACTTTGTTAAACATGTTTTAAACATGTTTAGCTCGTCACTTTTAGATTAGTGCTTATGTAGGTTCGTAAGGTAAGCGATCTAAACAATCGCTTATACTTTCGAACCCGACCCATTTGGTCGATCTTTAGGATCCGACCAAACGCTTTAGGTGACCATAGTTGTATAGGGAATAACCTTCCGAGGTTATACCTTATGGTCACTCCGTTTAAGTAGTTGTATGATAGGTAGTTTATATGCCTTAGGAAAATGACCAAAATGCCCTTTTTATGCATAATTGATATTTAAGCATATATAACCCAAACTTTTGTCATTTAAATAATTATGCAACATAATTAAACATGTTAGGGCATATAATACTTGTCGTAGGACTAGTTAGACGGGCCAAACGCGTTTTACGCGAACGACGCGTTAAAGTAGCGTATGCTACCTAAACGGGTCGTAATGGGTCGTAAGCACTTAGGCTAGGTTTCCTTTCAGTATGTAGGCCTTGTTAAACCATATCATATGAGATCCCACAGTCATTTGGTTTACGAGACCTCATCCTATCCGATCCTCCGTTTTAGGTCCGGTTTATTTATGTAGTTACCTATATTAGGTGCCGTTTGATTTCCGGGACTCCTCTAGCTTGCGTGGTAGTTGTTCAAGACTTCTAAGCACCTTCAAGTGAGTACATAGTCCCCCCTTTTACTGTTTTCAAACTGTTTTGGGGTGAAGCATGTGTACCTATCTGTTATTTTCATGTTTTCAAAAGTATAATTGATTATACATATTTGTACTTATCTTTTTACAAACTGAATGATTATCTATGATTTAAACTCTAATTTTTCAAAGATTATAAAATAAATGTTTGGAATAGTACTTATTTTATTCACCAGACCGGTTGGTAGTATGATATAGCGCTATAGGATTTGACACCCCATTCCTGTTGTCATGGAATGTCTGAAACCAATTTGTTTCTCCATCCAAATAGGGATTGCCTTTGTGGTATCCCTATAGTCTCAAAGGTGTATTTTGATGCACTAGGTCTGAATGAATTCTTAAGTCACATTATTATTGTATATTAAGTTATACTCCCAAAAGTATAGTTTGATATGCTCTCATATGTGATATCGTACAAAACCAACATATATTTTGTTAAAAATCTAAAACATAGTTTAATAATATGTTATTTGTAATCCAAAACATAGTTTAATATGTTATTTGTAATCCAAAACATAGTTTAATATGTTATTTATAAATCCAAAGTATACTTTTGATATACTACTGAAAATTATTATTTTAAACAACTAAGGTATATTTAATATACTATTTGTCTAACGATTGGGTTTTGGTTAGTGTTTAGATAACGGGACGAGTGTGATGTGATGAAAACATGGTAGATACGCCGCTGGTACTTCTTATATATAAGTGTTTTCATCACATTACATACCGTGTTGTTATTTAGTACACTTGGGTTAACAATATTGGAACTGAAATATATTTTAATATATTACTTATTCGACTTTCTTAAAAACCAAAGTATATTTTTATATATACTATAAACTTTTTTATCAAAATATTGTTTTTCAAACAATATATTCTATACAAACTCATTTTACTTACTTATTAAATTTTCTATGTATTATTATTTTATACCATCTGATTTCTTATAAATGATTTATAAAAGAAAACCTTTTACAAGGATCATGACTACTTTTATTAAAACTTTTCTTTAAACTCATAAGTCATGAATCCTAATTACAATAAAACCTATGTATCTCACAGGCATTTTTATGCTGACGTACCTATTTTTACACATGTTTCAGGTGCTGCTTTTTGACGATTGTTGATACATACTACACTTAGGATGGACCTGTGCCTTAGCGACTTTAAAATTTGAAAGACAATATTTGTATTTATCTGATTTGTAATAGAACAAAGATTGCAATGATTCAATAAAACAAAATTATTTGATCCATGGTTGTGAAACAATGATTCTGTTACAACACTCCCCGACGTTTCTGCCACGTCTTGTTGTTTTACGTAGTCGGGGTGTGACAACACGCATGACCTTTTTATAGTTTTCACATCACGCCCTATGTAAGTAACGCCTCTATTTAGTTTTCTTGGAAATAATATCCTGGGTAGGTATTCTATTCAGGTTTTCCAAGTTTCTAATTTACATATGCAACAATCATTCTCTACATGCTTGCTGCATATTGCTATTTGTGTGATTAAATTTAAAACATGCACCTGATAATGCTTGCCCCGACGGGCTTTCCTTGCCATTCACTTTGTTCGCGATCGTTACGCGATTTAGGTCCTTGGTGAGTATACTCAGCTTGTCATACCTCGGACCATTCCACCGTCATATCCACAATTCGTTCAACTCTCGTCATCTTTAGATGCGAGCGTCCTTCAACTAAACATTTACAAAAAATAGTAATTTCTACATTAATAAACGCCCGTATTGTAATACAAGGCTTTTTACTATACATGTCAATGCACGTAATATCGTTAACTGTATCAATCATTTTAATTGGGGTAGCGTGTATTACGCGATAACCCTATGTGTTGTTTACAACACTTTAACATGCTAAACCATTAATATACATGTACTTACCGGATTTGCGATCAAGCCTCGAACCGAACACACTTTATTCTTTAACCATGAGCTCTGATTACCAACTTGTAACACCCTTACTATTTTAAGAGAGTTCTAGTACCAATAACGACAATTAGTTGTGCATTTACATATACATATCACATATAAAAATACGGGTCTATTAAAAACTTTTACAATTTAAAAGTTTTACAACAATGTAGTTGGGTTCGTCGTTTAAAAGTTACGACATAAGGCCGTGCGGAAGCTTTAATCTCGTGTGTTCGGTTCTTCGATTAGCTTGATCATCATCCGGCATCCCGTAATATACCTATGATCAAAACCAACATGAAAGTTAGTTTTGATAGCGTAAAATGAGTTTAACCAAGTTCATAGCATCAACAAACTAAAACAAAATATATTTTTTTTATATTATATTTTTCTTTTCGGATTCATGCCTCTCGCGCCACGCGAGAGGCTTCTTCTCATCTTTCGCGTGCCGTGACATCCGTCGCGTGGCGCGCCGGATTTACCACACTCCCTCGCGTGGCGCGAGGGAGACCATTTTCCAGCAGGTCCATTCCTGGAACCTGCATATCTGCCAGCTATGGTTATTAATCGAAAATCAAACTTTAAAGTGCCATAACTTTCGTTCTAGTTATCCGTTTTACACGATTCCTTTTTTTTTCCTACACGTCCGTAATTAAATTACGGACCCGTTTATCACCTTGGTTTGCATAAAAATCTGATTTATCCAATGTTGGCTCATAAATCCTTTAGGTGATTATTCGACCCGTTTGGCATTATTATTTCACTACATGCTCTAAAAAGAAAATAGTTAATTCCTATCATTTTACCCATCCCGGGCTTGTCAAACCTTAACATTTTCGCTCCCATCCTAGTGTTTACGTAGGCGTTTACATTCACCGATTCATTTGTATCTGTCTAATCATTTAACCACAATTTACTTCTTAGTCTATTTTGACCCGCAAACGTTTTTGCCTATACTTTTTATATGTATCTAAGGGTTTCAAAATCAATAAACAAGTTTCTAAACAAACTCTAACGGTCGTTTACCCGGTTCGCCCGTTAAGGGCTTTTTGGTCAATTCTAGTCTCTTATTTTACGACGAAAGACTCTCTCCAATTATTGACCAAATTAGCACTTTTAACTACAACATAATTATACGTACCTGGATCGGATCAATACATTGACCCGTTTTAATACCTTGTCTTGAAAATTTGCTAATTCATAGCAACGCTAATTCATAAGCCGCTTTATCCTGTAAGCATAAAACTCGACAAAGTGCTTATTAGTCGATATTTGTCAAATGGTATCCACATTACCATTTGACCCGTTTTACTCTTTTTATTCATTAGGCTTACTTATAGTAACCGTTCAAAAACCCATTTTTATAATTAGCTTTTCATGGCTAATTTACCGTTATATCTCTTTTAGCATTAAACATGGTTTTTATCATTTATATTAGTTCCGACCCGTATTATTTCGCGTCAGGAACCATATCTTGAATATTATCCTTATGTATTTGAAACTTATAGGATGAACATTTATTTTACTAAAAGGTGTAAGTTTCACTTACCTTGCATCCGGTTATGTCCTTTTTCCGCGTACTCGATCCGTTTGACCCGCTTCTTTCCCAAGTCTTCATCTAGCTTGTCTAGAGTCAAACTATCATCATCACAATTCGTAAGACGGTTAGATTAGTCATAATCGTTTACGACTATTCCATCCTACGGGTTTTATGTCGAATTTATCATTCGACCATATCAAAATTATCATTCGATCGAATCATTGGTCGGTTTAACTTTTTAAAAGTCAATTGACTTATCAACATATTTAAATGCACATTTGGTTCAATGAACTCACTTAGGCATATTTCATCCGAAATCTTAACAAAATCAAATTTTACAAACTAACTAGTAGGCCGCGATTTCATTTAGGCATTTCATATCACTGAAAATGGGCTGTTTTTAGTGACTTGTTTAACCTGTTTACAAGTTTTCAAAAATTATGATTTTTTTATGTGGCGTACCTCTCGGAGGGTTAGGCCTTGTGTTAAAGTTTCAAGATCTAACTCTTTACCAAAAATTCGTAAAAATTCATAGACTAAGCTGCAATCAGATTCGTCACTTCTGACTGCAGCTTACGGAAAAATTCATTAAAAATTCCTCGTTTATCCGATTGACGAAATTCCAATTGTCGATTCTTTTAATCGCTTAAAACTATCTACAGTAAAAATTTGATATCATAACTAAATCCCTAAATTGAGTTATGACATTCGTAATGGGCTGCAAATTCTGCCAGAAAACGCAGCTTGAACCTTTCATACGGAAAAATTCATAAAACGCTCAATTTTCGTCAAAACAATGCGATTCCAGTGGGGTTTTAAAGATATTTCCTGGAATTACATTTTATACTCAAGAAACACATGTTTTTATCAGGTTTTGTTCAGGTTACAGCCAATAGAAGTCGGCTGTAAATTCTGATCAGGAGCTGTTTGAATTCAGCTTTCAATTTAAGCATGTTCTTGACATCATAACTCAATTTTTTAGCAATCAAAACCCTAAAAACATCTCATACATGAATTTAACATCAACAAAATCTGAATTTACTTGAGCTAGGCATGATTTCAATATATTCTTGTCTAGGGTTTACTCCTAAACACTATTTCACTTCAATATCATCCATACCACAATCATGCAACAACAATTTCGAATTTCTTATGTACATCAAGAATTCTCAACTTCAAAAATATCAAAAATTCGACATACCTTACGATCCTCACGACTAGGTGATCGTTTCTATGTATTCAAATCCGAGTTTGGTCTTCAATTGCACCTTCAATTGGAAGATTTTGTGGAGTTTAGGGTTTTACCCCTTTTCTTCCTGCTCTGGTCGTTCCCCACGCGCACACACACACACACATTCTATGTGTGTGTTGTGTTTTAATTATTTGTTTTAATAAAAATTAGTTTCCTACTTGACGACATTAGTACCTATAGTTTCAAGAATTTACAATTGAAACTAGAACCCATGGTTTATCATTTCATTACCCATTACTAACTACGTTAGTTCTACCTAGTTACCTTAATGGGCTCGGGGAGCCATAACCCGTTTTATTTTAGGTCCCGTTAACTCGGACCTTTTATATACTTTGTTTTCTCAAAGTATTTATCCTTCTTTTTAATTAGTATTAGATTATTTATTTAAATCCTTATATTCACCAGGTTAATTTTACCACTAACGGTATTTTACCCATTCATTATTATTAACGTGGTTTGATTACCAAACCCGTTTTCGGGGTGTTACATTTATCATCCAAAACAATACCGTTACATATATATTTTTGGTAAATATTATTTTTGGACAAGGGAAAATATTATTTATGGAGAAGTTAAAATATATTTTCTTAGTATATTTAGAAGATATATGATTTTTGGGAAAAATATATATTTTCTGGACAATACATTTTTTTTTGGGGCAAATGAGTTTAAACATATTTTCTAAAGTGGGACTTGAGAAAATATTAACACGGAACTACAAATACAATAATACGAAAATACATGTATAAAATACCCCATCATTGGGAAGGAAATACAAACTTAAATACTTGAGAAGTATTAATACAGAAATATTGCTTACACAATTATTCCAAAATCAAATATAATTTAAGTTGAAATATTATTTTGACAAAGTAATTATAACTCGGAATAATACAAGAAACGTAACTCAAAATGCAAATACTAAGCAAAGGCACGACCCGTTCGTCTAATAGACGTTAGTACACTGTAGGTAGTCGTGGTTGCTGACAGAGTTTGAGTTACGAGCTGAGGACGCAATACCGTGAGTTCATGTCCCCCTTTTCTTAAACTGTTTTGTTTATTTACTTCGGGGGTGAAATACATATTACAAAGGATTACTTACAATACAATTGGTATGGTTAGCCTAGGAAAGAACCATAGATCATGTGAATGGGTAGGCGTATACTTGAGGCCATCAATCTTCTTGTAGGACCGAGGGGCATGAGTGATAGATCTATTTGGGTGTAGCGAGCCCACACCCATGAGGCCAGGGTGGCCCATAGTGGTGACTATGTCTTCCAGCCGGAAGCCCGGTACAACTTTGCTAGGTTTGAGTCTTCCTACACCGTCACACATATCAGTGGCCTTGCAAACCATTGGTGATCTTTTCCTTGTTTGCTATCATACCGGGACATTCATACTTACAACTATTTACAAAGGTTTTATACATACTCACGAACACATGAACTCGCTCAACTTTTGTTGATATTTTTAAACTACATGTATTTCAGGGAACTAGTGGATCTGGCAGGTGTGTGCATGTTTTTCAAGCTGCATATGAATAAAAGATGTCATCCATGGTTGTCAAGTTTAGGGATGTATCCTATTCCTGGATGGGATACATGTTTCTAAACTCCGGTTTTATTTAAAGACTTTTTGGTGGAGTCTTTATGAACTCAATTGAACATGTCATGGTTTGTAACTAAATTTGGTGTCGTTGTATTCAAGACAAGTTTGTTATGGTATTTTCTAAACTTAAATAATGGATGAATATCTTTTTGGTTTTATCATATAGTATTGTTATGATTGAATGCTATGGTATTAAGAGGTCACACCAATAACCACGCTTCCGCAAAAGTCAGGGTGTGACAATGTTAACGATCCTCAACTTCATTCTAAAGATTTTTCTGTTTGTGACATTCCTGCCTCTTCAAGTGTTGTATCTAATGTAAGCGTTTATTAGTTTTATACTATCCATTTTATTATTGTCTCAATATATTGATATTCTTATGTATGATTGAGTCTTAAACTTCAAAGCTGAGTTGAGAAGATAATTTATGTTGATAAAGAAAGTTACAAAATTTCAAGAATTTAGAGTTGTTATATTCTAAATTAATTTACTTAGGTTGAAAAGATGCACTATCTTCGTGGCAAGACAATTGTAGAAGATAACCAAGCTGTTGATAGACCGTGTAAAGTTCAAAAGGTTCGTTTAGTATCATTCACTTCAGAAACAGTCTTACACTTCACCACACATGCTGAAGACAGGCTTGTAAGTTTTTGTAGTCGTTACTTTCTTTCGTTATTTCAACAATTTCAGTTATATATCAATATTTTATAAAATTCACTATTCAATTTTCTGTTTTTTAGCATCTGCCATCAGATGTATCTTCGGCGTTGGATCTGCATACTGATAATCCTAAGCCTGTCAAGATCCAGAATCTCAAATGTGAAGTCCAGGAACTGTTTACAACATCTCAAAAAACCAATACTGGATTCAACTATGCTATTGTTGGATGGTCTTCTTATCTGAGATCTTGCAATATTGTTTTTGGTGATGAACTTTCGTTAGAATTTCACAAGTCTACTCAATTGCTGAAGTTAACAAAAGTTATGCATTTCGTGACAAAGATAAATTCCTATTAGTTTGTCTTGCGTTGATTGAAGATTTATAGACAACTTTTCATGTCATGATTGTTTGTGGTTGTACATTTGGTTCGTCGGTGATACTAATTTTGCTTCTTAGAAATGTTCTATATGTAGTTATGTCTATAAACATGTTTCATTGTCAATGGGTGGGTGCTCCTTTTTTTTATATGACAATGGAAATACTCATATGTATCTTATATTTAAGTGATAATGCATGTTTATAATTGTCTATTACAAAGGCTTCTAATTGTAAGAAGTGTAAGAAGGATTTATAGAGTGACAAGTGTCCAATAACCTAAAATTAAACCCACTACATCACCACCCAAAACCTAAACACCCACCCCCACCCCCACCCAACCACCACCCAAAAACCTAAATCCCCCCCCCCCCCCTCCCGCGTAAAAAAAAAAAACTATAGCTCACCAAAAAAAAACCCCAAAAAACCTAACCCTCCTTTTTTTTTATATGACAATGGAAATACTCATATGTATCTTATATTTAAGTGATAATGCATGTTTATAATTGTCTATTACAAAGGCTTCTAATTGTAAGAAGTGTAAGAAGGATTTATAGAGTGACAAGTGTCCAATAACCTAAAATTAAACCCACTACATCACCACCCAAAACCTAAACACCCACCCCCACCCCCACCCAACCACCACCCAAAAACCTAAATCCCCCCCCCCCCTCCCGCGTAAAAAAAAAAACTATAGCTCACCAAAAAAACCCCAAAAAACCTAACCCTCCCCCCCCCCCCCCCCTACACACACATACACACCCCAAAAACCTAAAAAAACCTAAACCCCTCCCCCCTACCACCGCGGCAAAGAAAAACAAAAAAAAATTATACCACACCAAAAAAAACCCCAAAAAACCTACCCCCCCCCCCCCCCCCAAAAAAAAAAAAAACCTAAAAAAAAATCTAAAAAAACTAAACACCCACCACCACCCAAAAACCTAAACCCCCACCCCCCTTGGCAAAAAAAAAAGTTTTTTTTTTTTTTGCCAAGGGTGGGTTATGGGGGGGGGGGGGGGGTTAGGTTTTTGGTGGTGGTGGATTTTAATTTTTTTTTTTTTTGTAGTAGTAGGTTTTTTTAGGTTATTGGACACTTGTCACTTTATAAATCCTTCTTACACTTCTTACAATTAGGATCTTTTGTATTTGATCCTAATCCCTATAATAGATAATAAGTTTTGGTACAATATGTATCCACGTATCTATATTTTCTATCAATATATGTTATGCATGGTTTTCTAAGAAATCACCTGTGTTTGGACACGGGTTTTACCGCCACTAGTATAGATAATAGATAATTCCCCCGACTCGGCGACTTGACAAGAAAATAATAACTTTTCCCAAAACAAAAGAAACGTACGATATCTTCTCCTCCACAATCTTCCAAGTTCCATTCCTGATATTTCAAGAAAACTTGTTTTAGGGTTCTTCGTTTTTTTTTTCTTCCAAAATGGGTTTGTGGGATTCGTTTCTCGATTGGCTCCGAAGGTAATAACTTTTCATCTTCCTCTATTTTGTACTGTATCATCTTCTTGACCGTTTTTCTCTTCGATTTTGTTCAGATTTTAGTTTAGTTACTAAGTTAATCGTCCATTTATGTTCTTATTTTTACATATTTAATGCCGATTACTGTTTCATTAGATGGAATTTGTTGTAAATATTGAAGTTGCTATATTATATCAGTATTTATTTAATTTGAAATTGGAAGTAGTAGGGTTGACTTTAGAAGTCAAAGTTGTGGAAGAAATAGAGAAAACACTAAATTAAAAAAAAAAAAAACCAAATTTGGATGCGTTTTTGTGTAATAAATAGATAAAAATGTGGATCTTTGGTGTAACTAACACATGTTTTGTGCATCAAATGATTACTAGTTTAATGGTGGTAAATATATATCTATTGCTACAACAATCCAGTTGCAATATTCGTTGCAATATTGAGAATTTGAGATAACCTGTTAGAAGAAGGGGTATGAGACTGTAGCCTTAGAATGCAACCTATGAAGGTCAAGTCAGAATTTGAGATGACTATTGACATGCATGATCTGTGCTTAAAGCCTAAGATATATGCAGAGTGTAGGGGTGAGCAGAAAAACCAAATAACTGAACCAAATGAGTAACCGAGTCGGTTATGACTTTCTTACAACCGGTTTTTATGGTTATGTATATCAAATAACCGACATTAAAGCCAACCTTTATACATATATTTTTTAAATGATATGTTATATCTCGGAAATATTTTATATTATACTTATTATAAGTAGCACTGGTTGTCACTTGTCACTAATACTCTTTAGTAAATTATAAGGATTGCTAATATTTTATCTAATCAAAGATATAGTTGGATTTACTAATCGACTATGCAGTTAAAGCGGTCCAAAAATCGAATAGCGGTCAAGGTCCTCTATATGATATATAGGTTATAGCGGTGGTATAGCGGTGATATAGCGGTAATTTTTATACCTTGCATAATTTATGTATTTTTATATATATATAAATATATCTTTGAAAAATATTAATATTAATAGTAATATCAAAATTCATAGTAATATCATTCCATTATCATAAACCCGTTGCAAATCAAATACTAACTAGGATTGCGACCCGCCGCAATGTGGCGGGGATTCTTTAGTTATAACTAACTCAATCTAGGACCCGGACGTTATGTTAAACCTGTGAAACGGGAAAAAAAATAGACGATGTAAAAACGTTCACCCACATACACACGTTGCGTCGTGTTAACTCGCAAAATTTAGAACGAAACGTAAAAACGTTAAACCAAAGACGCACGTTGCGATGTGTTAAGTCACAAAATTTAGAACCAAGCATAAAGCGAAAAATTTGTGGAAATTGAAAACTATAAAGGATCAAAAGTTGAAAGTAAAAAAAATTATGAGAATAAATTACAAAAGAAAAAAAAGTTTTGGGTTAAAAGTAAAAAAAAAAAACAAATAGTTTTGGGTTAAAAGTAATATATTAAATACTTTTGGTTGAAAAGTAAAAAAATCATTTTTTTTGGAAAACCCCCAAAGCCAATGTTACGACAACCATATGCATAACCATTTTTTCTTTGAAAACCCCTCAAAGCACACCCCGCGTTGCGGCGGGCCGTAAAACGGTGTGTCAAATAGTACTAATGTCACACAACCGTCATCGACCACCAACACTGACTCGACCTAGGATATGGATGTTGTGACGAACATGTCAAACATGGAAAAATAGGGGTAAAAACGTTGAACCACACATGCGCGTTGCGTTATATTAACTCGAAAAATTTAGAACTATACGTAAAACGAAAATTTGCGAAAGATGAAAAGTATAAGTGACAAAAGTTGCGAAGTTAAATTGCAATAATGAAAAGTTTTGGGTTAAATTTAAAAAAAAATTATGTAGGGTTAAAATTGAAAAAGGTAAAAACCTTTTGATTAAAAGTAAAAAAATCAACTTTGTTTTTGGAAAACTCACAAAGCACAATGTACCAATTGTTATGCACAAAAAACTTGCAAACTTATATATGGAATAATAGTAACTTTGAAGTATTTAATTTAAGAATTAACACAATCAAACACTGTTACTGCTATAACCGCTATAGGCCACCGCTATTTGGACCGCTACACACCCTGAGGTCCGCTAACCGCTATAGCACCGTTATTGACTGCTTGGCTAATCGAAATAAGCTTAAATCCACTAATGTTTAAACCAACTCATTATCGAATTAATCAAACCATTTATAAAAGAATTAGGGGCGAACCTTGAAGCAAAGGTAAGGTTGCTGCGATGTGACCAGGAGGTTAGGGGTCAAGTTGTGGAAACACACTCTTGCTGAAATGAAGGATAACCTGCCCGCTACCCCTGGACCCCGTGCTGCGGGAGTCTTGTGCTTCGGGTTTGCCCATTTATAACTGAATTGATCGGTTATAAAAAATATTAACGTCGAAACATGAGTTATAGGTCAGATCTTAGTAGAGAGAGAGTTAGAGATATGGTTACATACAAACATACATGGTACAATCCTACCCATAGCAAAAGCTACTGGGGACAGTAGAGTTAGAGTGTTGTGGGCTAGATCAGGCCCAATGGGCTGAACCCACACAAATCCAGGCCCATACATTAAGTCCGATTTGGGGAATCTATCATCATTATGAAATGTTCATAATATATACTTTAATCAAGCTTGTAATTAAGGGTTCTCACCAATTTAGAGATCAGTTGGTTCTTTAAACAGGAAATGGAACTTTCCCTTGTTGGCCTTCAAGATGCTGGAAAGACATCTTTAGTAAATTCCATTGCTGTAAGCATTTTTCATTTCTTCAATTTTGCATTTTTATTATATTCGTTCAATCTTTCTCGTATTAATTTTTACTTAAAATAATTGAACTCTAATCTTGTTAATCACCAGACGGGGCGGCTACAGTGAGGACATGATTCCAACTGTAGGATTTAATATGCGAAAAGTCACCAAAGGAAATGTGACGATAAAGCTTTGGGATCTTGGAGGGCAACGTAGGTTTCGCAGCATGTGGGAAAGATATTGCAGAGGTGTCAATGCTATTTTGTAATTCTCTTACCTTAATCTAACATCATTTTGTGATTTTGAGTGATCAGATATCGTGGTGTTAAACAGGTTATATTAGCGGGTCGGCAGGTCAAACCTTAGACGAACACAAACCCAAACACGAGACGAAACCCAAACTGGTGATTTTTGTGTCAGGCTGGTGTCGTGTTTTCTTGTCATTTCTGATCTTAGTCCATTGTTCCGGGCTGGAATCAGCCTGATAATTAAAACTTAATTAAGTGACATGAATACAACCAAATAACCATGATTCTAGGACCCATTAATCCGAGCTCGACCTCAATTTCATCCCTATTAGAAACAGATTATTAGTTGATCACTATGCGATGATGAAATGATCAGTTAATTAACATGGAAATGGACTGCAGGTATGTGGTTGATGCTGCTGACTGGGATAGCATTCCTGTAACGAAAACCGAGCTGCACGAGCTCTTGATGAAGCCGTCGTTAAACGGGATTCCTTTGCTTGTTTTAGGAAACAAGATTGACAAGTCACAAGCTCTAACTAAACAAGCATTGGTGGATCAACTGTAAGTCATTCAAAATGCAAAAGTCAAAAGTGAAAGGCAAAGTTTGATGTTTTTGCTTTTGTGCAGTGGCCTTGAAACGATTACAGATAGAGAAGTAAGCTGCTACATGATTTCTTGCAAGGAATCGATAAACATAGATATGGTGATCGATTGGCTTATCAAACACTCGAAAACCGCAACATGATTTCTTGTTTGTTTGCTTGCTTGCTGACTGCTTAATATGGGATCTTTTTTAGTGTTTCATCTTTTTAATTTTTAGCATTTCTTTGAATAGTGTATATGGTTCTATGTAGCACGGGAAACGGATGGGGTACGGGACGATACGGGTACGGGGAATGGTAAAATTAAAAAATCTAAGATAGGGGTACGGCAAAGGGACGGCAAAAAAAAGTATAAAAAAATAAAAATATATTAAACAAACTTCAAAATATATTAAACAAAGTCCATATAATTTGGTATGATCTTAAACTTTGTGCTATTTTTATAAACTTAAAAGTTTAGGGACCAAATGTAAACTAGTCAAGATAGGGGGGTTAAATACAAAAAAAACAAACTTTTTACTAAACTCTTCCTTAAAAGTTAGTGCGAAGAGTAATAAAAGAAAAAACAACGGGTTTAAAGTGACAAAAAGACAAAACTTATTAAAAACCCTACAAAAATGAGAGCGCCGACCCTTTCTTTCTCATCTTCCTACATTTGTGGCTGCCTTACCAATGCAAAACTACTATTCCGGCGTGATTCTTTAGTCGCAGAATGACCAGAGCTGCGGTTTCTCCGTCGAGATGATCCGGCAACAATAGATACGTTTGGTTGCCGTCCCCGAAACGTATGGTTGCTGTCCCCTGATTTCAAGATACGTTTTGGAAACGTCCCCAGCCGTCCCCGTGGCGTTTCCGTCCCCAAACCGTCCCTGGGACAGGTACTAGAGGCTCATAGCCGTCCCCATGCTTCATAGATATGGTTTAAGATATGTATATTAATGATTTTAAAATTTCGTCTATCGCCAACCTTTTTATACATCTCTTTTGTTCATTTGGCAAAAGACGGTGAAGTAATATCCCGTTTATGTGATTGTGGTATTGAAACGTGCAAAACTACCCAATTGCTACGAATACACTGGTTAGTCAAATTCGAGTCTTGAGAACATTTGCTGAAAAGAGGGTCAAATACAGGACATGATAATGGCTAATTTAAAAAGAGCGCTAGCACATTGTGATCAGGTTTGCTGTATTTAAAAATCGGCAATATTTGCTGTATTTAAAAGATACATGGGAGACTTTAATAATGGTGTGCAGGGAGGACCTCCGTATAAGGCCCGCGATTTCGAGGGGCATGCGATTTAAAAAAAAATCCGATACGTATATGTTATTTTTTTAAATAGTAAACACATACCACTTCCAATATATAGGCCATTTACAAATCATTTTTTATGGTTTAGAATTTAGCCCACTTGGAATTAGGTTTATTGAACCAATACTAATTTGATTTTTTTTAAATAATAACAAAACATAACGGAAGGGCATATTTTTTCAAGCTCGAACAGGGTATGTGAATTCTCAGAGACGCATCTGAAAAGATATATTGGATCACCCTTCCAGATCGTATTTAAAAGATGTTCAATCGGCTTTCGCTAAAAGTCTGATATATCCTCAATGGTCCTCAAATTGTAAATAAACTACATGCTTGGATGTTGGATAGAAAGTGCTAACAGAAATCTTACGTTTTTCTAAAGTGGACTTTGAAGAGGTGTTTGATACTTCAAATTGTGATTTTCTTAGACTCAATAGTGGACCAAATGGGGTTTCAGGATGGGTGGAGGAGTTGGATCAAGGAATGTTTATCTTTGGCTAGTATTGCAGTGCTTATTAATGGAGCGGCAACAAAAGAATTTCAAGTGCAATAAGGTGTTAGACAAGGCGACTCGCTCTCTCCGTTACTTTTCATAATTGCTATGGAAGCTTTTCACCTAGTCACAAAACAAGCAAATGATATGTGAATTATTCAAGGTATTCAAACTACTATTAATGGGTCACTGTTATCGCACTTACTGTCGAAGTGGTAATTTGAGGCCATTTTGTTACTGTTGTTGAAGTATAATAGAGAATTTGTTAAAAACATTAGGGTTTAAGAATTGGGGATAATGAAGGTGTGGGGAATGGTGTAGAGAGAGTGAAAGTGCGTGAAAATTAAATTGGAAAATTTATAAGTTTGAGTGAGTAAAGACTAAAATCCTCCTCATGTGACCAGGATTTAACAGTTGAATTGGATGACGTTAGGGGCGGGGAGTGAAATAAAGATAAGCTTTATAGATCAGGGAGTAAAATGACTATTTTTAATGGATTGGGGCAAAACCGTTAAAACGACCAAACCACAGGGAGCAAAATGGAAGTCTAAAGGTCGTGAAGGTAGCTTTACTTACCAAATGGTGGTGGAGGTTCTGATCTGGGCCATTCAACTTATTGACCAAAGTTATCATCCATGTAAGTAATATGGATTATGTAACAATCCCCATGCAAACGATCATTATAGGGTGTTGGAAGAATATTCGTAAGGTTGAGGTAATACAGGCACAAAAGTATGTTGATTTGTTGGGGAGTATGCACTCAATGTGTTGTTCCCACATCTTTTCAAGCTGGAAAGCCACAAAGCATGTCGGGTGGCAGATCGATGTGTAGGAATAACAACAATATTGAGTGGTGCTGGAATTGGAAAAGAAGCCCGAGAGAGTTGATGGAGTTAAGGGAGCTACTGTTACGTCAATGATCAGTCTTAAAAAGGGTGAATCCTAACTCGTTGATGTATGTTTATTGCAATGTAGATCATCTGCTTGCTTGATGCCTGTTCGAAAAGGAATTTTGGATACATATCCAACGAATGGTGCAAGCTTCCCAAGGTGAATTTTCCGATCTAAATGTTGAGGATCTGAAGAAGACAACCCAGGTGACCAATATGGGCAATATGGTTGGTTAGCACGGAATAAGAAAATTTTCAATAGCAAGGCTAGTTCGATACACTTGATTTTGGAGGAAATCTAGTCAAGTTCGAATCTCTGGCTCAAAGAGAAAGTCATTTGTTAGAATGTAATTCATGGTGTAACTTTAACTTCATAACATTTCATTGTTCGTAAACTCGGACCTAGGTGGTTGTATTTGTTTTTCTAGAGCCTTGCGGGTTTTGTTTATTATAGCATTTCCGGGTAAATAAAAAAAGATACGTTGATAAGGAATAAAGTATAATTAGTTTTATTATTTTATTTTATTTTATTTTATTTTATTTATTTATTATAGCATTTCCGGGTAAATAAAAAAAGATACGTTGATAAGGAATAAAGTATAATTAGTTTTATTATTTTATTTTATTTTATTTACTAGTGAACACACTCTCTACTCTACATCTACCCTATTCCTATGATCGCCACACATGCATATTCCTATGATTTACATAACCCATAAACCACTTAATTAAAGAGGAGACCACTTTGATTTGACACATTGAGTCTTCGGTTTGCTATATAAATGCATTTTCATTATTTAATGTTTATAAATAAATACATTATTTTGTTTACTATTTATTGTATTAAATGTTATGGATTCATAATGTTCTTTTTACTGGTTGATATCTCTCTATATATTGCATAACTATTAATAATTATATGTTCCATAATATTACGGATAATTATTATTGACGCATACTTCTTGCCCCAACACATGCGTTGGATCCTAGTGGCTTTATATTTCTTTAAGGGTTAATTTTTTCCATTCAATATTTACACCTTCTAAGAATTGAACCTTGCTCTTCTTACAAGAGATAATTCTCTTGACAACTAGGCTATAACCTAAGTGGTTAGTTACACTTTATACGTTAATGCCATATGTGTGTGTGATATATCAAATAACTATGATCTTATACCATTATAGTTATTTTCTATACCAGATAGTTATAACCTTCTCCGGTATAACCAACAATGTACACATAGCTCTTTCTTATTGTTTCCTACGCCTCTTATTGTATTATAACCGACCTTCTATCTCTTTCTCTCTCTTTATATATATCGTGAGGTTCGTTACAAAAATACTAAGTTACTCTGATAACAACAATACCAAACCTAAATAATATGTTTTTGAGTAAAGTACAGTTTCAGTCCCAGAGGTTTACACCCGCTCTCAGGTTCGGCCCCTATTTTAAAAAAATCAACACTCCAGTCCCTGACGTATTCAATTGCTCGCAATTAAAACCCTGGCACTAACTTCCGTCAGTTGACCGTTACTTATTTAACGGTGTGAAGGGCAATATGGTTATTTCACCCAAAGTTCTTTCACTCCTCCCCCCCCCCCCCCCCCCCCAATTTTGCTTTAGAAGCTACAATACACACCCTATCTCTCCCAAAGTCTTCTCGACACCCACCACAACTCCGGTAACTCCACCTTCTCCGGCAATCCAGGTAACTCCACCTTCTCCGGCAATCCATGTCCAATATAGGGTGATAAGTAAGACAAAAATCTTTGTGAACTAAAACAAACTTACACAAAATTATCATGCAAGGTACCAATTTCAGGGTCATCAGGAAATGTAGTGATCAACTTCAAAGGAGACGCTGCAGATTTGTCACTAAACCAAATCGTTAAAAGTTACCTAAACCCACGTTCGGGGTTGACTCTTAGAGGAGTGATCCGCTACAAGGGGGTGATAATGACTTCGGGTTTGATAAGGGTCACATGAAGGATGTTGTGGGGCCTAAAGAAAAGCAAGTGGTTCAAGGGGTAACAAAGGCTACTTGCATGACTACTAGGATGGATAATAAGTTCCAAGACGAACACACGTAATTGTTGGGGGCAACATGGCGACATAACTTGACAAGAGCATTTTGGAAATTCACACAACGAGTCTAACATGGGAAGAAAAGGTGCAACTTAGGCCGCTAAGTATTAAAGTTTGCTTGAAAAAAAGCTGCTATGAGTCCAAGTATAGCTAATGCTATCGCTCAACATCCACGTAGGCTTGGGGTTTAAAAAATTCCAAAGTACAGGGACATCACAAATATATAAGTTGGGTAGGCCAAGTACCTTTACGAAGTTCAACAGGTAGTTGGGCCACTACATACAGGGTTAAACTAGGGGCCCCAAGGAGTTTTGGATAAGGTTAAGAGATATTACTATAAGACCCCAAACCTGGAAAACCTCACAGTAGGTTACATACATCAAAGGCATAGTTCTTAAATTGGAACTTTAATAGCATCGCAGTAGAAACATAAAATTCAACTTTTGTCTATGAAACGTGAAACATTTAACTTGAACTATTTTGCAACATATGCTTCTTCAACCAAGGACGCCAATCTTCGAGATGCGAGTATCTCTCATATCCAAGCCAAGGAGATCATTTAATCATTCCTAA